>CAIGRM010058153.1:0-28683 GCA_903798335.1 Fraxinus albicans
TCCGCGAGACATACCTTCCTACTAGCACTACTCGCATGTTTATTATGATTCTGATTGGAGTTGTTGTGCTGATTCTGCGTTTTGTTGGGAAAATCACCAATGTCTTGAAGACTAAATAGATATTAATGGTCTCTAATGGTTTGGTAGGTTCAGATTTGGTTTGATGGTGGTAGTTATAGTGGTGAGGTGGTGATGTTGTGGTCGTAATGTTGTGTTGTTATTGTTGGTGGTGGTGGTGGCAGCGGTGGCGACGGGATCAAGAGTGTTTGTGACAACTATTTGGTTGATTTGTGATCAAGTATTGGTGGTGGATTGGAATCGGGGTTGGTTTTTTGGTGTATGTGACCAACTATTTGGTTCTTTGTGACTAACCGTTAAGCTGTGACCTTAAAATTTGATAATTTGTGCCAAAATTTTGAAAATATGTGATCGATAGATAAATCGTGACCTATAAATTTTTTAATTTGTGACCTATAAAATTTTTTATTTGTGATATCGAAATAATCTGTGACCATTTAATTTGATAATATGTGACTAATAAAAGTTGTGACCTATAATTATGTCTTTGTGACCATTAATTATATATTATTATATTTAATTAATAAAAATATATTTAATTAATAAATAAATACTTGATTTTTGCATTTTTAAATTTAAAACCAGATTTTTGCATTTGTGAAACTTAAAGTCTGATCTATGATCTTTCCCCTCAAATAACCTAGGCAATGATGAAAAATCGTAATCCGTTTATCTTCATGGGCTATAAGTCTGGTATTGAAGAATATTAAAATCTACACCACAAATGATGTAGCCCAATCTTGTTGGTATTTAGAGGAAATCAGCTTATTGGACTAGGTGTTCAATACCCAATTATTGGAGATAATGTGATAAGTGATGTTTATCTCTTTTTCACATTATATAACTCTATCCTTATCGTTGGTAACCATTTTCAGTTTTCTTGATATCTATCGTTGGAGAGAAAAACCGGAGAAATTAGTTTAATCCTTTGCCTATAAATTCAAGCTTCTCGGCTTCATTTAATCACACCAAACAGTCATTTGCTTTGTGCTTTTGAGAAGCAGCATATCGGTTCTCTTGTTTTGTGCCAAAATATATCCCTGCTCTGTGCAATTTCTCAAATCCAGCTTCTGGCCTATGTGCCTTTTGTGCTGGTGTGATTCTCCAAATTGGTGTTGCCTTTGTGGTATTGGATTAAGAATTTCTGAGCTTAAGAGAAGGGGAATTTATTGTTCTTCAAATTTAGTTTCTTCATTTGATTTCTTTTATTGATAATTCCATAAACTTATTGTTTGATTTGTTCAATTGTAGGGGGAATTAGTATCAACAGTACAGGTTCAACTTCAAATTGACAAGAAAAAAGGATGGTGTTTTATGATTTGAGATTGCTTGATGTTACCAATTTGTTCAGCTATTGTCCGAAACAGATCTGAGGAGAACCAACCTCGTTAGTTAACTACTGTACATCCTATTTCTTTAATCAACCCTTGATGCTTCCGTTCCATGTACTTTTTACAAGCGTTGAATCCGATTCCGTCTTGCACATGACGAACAAAACCACCTTCCTTTAATGTCTCTCTCGAACCACGGAAGGGCACAAATGCTTCTTTCCTCAACAACTTGATACCAACTTGAGAGAACATCAGATTTTCACATATCAATTGATGGTCAGAATTAGTGCTACAAAATGAGTGTGGAATCAAGGGAGAAATTTATATTCCTCTTGGCAATATATTACCTCTAATTGGCATACTATTGTGTGCTCCTTTCCAAGTATATTTGTTTGTCACATAATCTATTTATCTTTATGAATTTTGTGAAATAAGATTTGATACGTTCGTCCCTGTTTAAGTCACATTAAAATTTTCATTCTCATTCTTCTACTCATTTTTAACCATACATTTTTCAATAAAATAATATTTTCTATCACATTGATAATTTTTCCTTCTTTTCAACCATACATTCTCCATCAATCTACTATTGCAAAATAATGTGGCTCAAACTTAGATTCAAACTCATCATTTAAGAGTAGGAGATATTAAAAATTGTGTTATGTACCTGGCCCACATGTCTTTATATGGGTAGGAAGGAGTAGTTTCATTTTGATTTCAAAATATAATTCCCATCAACCTCCCTTTAACTTCTCTTAATAGAAAAAGGTTGTGGAAATGATGAAATGACAAGAAATTTGTGCATGAAAAATAAAAAAGGACTTGAAGAGTGCTTAAATTAAAATTTAAGTTACGGGCCCCACAAATTATGTGGATAAAAAAAATGGGTAATGAGTTGAGAGTTCAAAGAATGTGTGGATGCGTATTTGACGACCTTAAATTATAATTTAAGCTTTGTCAAACGTGTAAAGTAAAATTCTCGCAAAAGTACCACTTCAAGTGTGTAACTGAAATTTTTTTCATTGAGATTGAATTTTAGCTATTCGAGTACAACAAATTGCACATGTACCTGAAATCTTTGCACAATTAGTCCTTAACCTTAAATATATCAAATACATTTTCGACATTTAACATTAAACTTTTTAGTCCCCAACCTATAGTATTTGCATAATTTGTCCTTATTACATCAACTTTTATTGCCCCCAACTCAAAATTCTCGCTCTGCCACTGCTCTAGATGAAAACTAAAGCACTCTTCCCAAGCTGCATAGTCTCATTCTGAGTAGTGAAACTAATTTGTCGACTCCTTAACACTTGCATCATCTTTAAGACAACCAATTATTTTGAAATTAGTTTACATTTTTACCGAAGGAGGTGGCAAGACAACCTTTGTCGCTTGAGATCGAGTAATAGGGCAATGCACAAATATCATTCGTTATTTCTTTTGTGGTGATTCCAAGACTCAAAGACTTAAAGAGATTAGGAGATTGAAGTAAAAACTTAAAGAGTCGTTAGAGGGCGACATTAGGCTACTTTTAGTAAAAAGTTTGATGATCTGATTGCTCGAAAATTGAAGTAGTAAAAAGTTTGATGATCCGATTGCTCGAAAATTGACTTTGATGACTTGGATAAATTCATGTTAAAAGTTCAATGACGTGGAATGAAATTAACATAACTCATTAAAATCTAAATCCAGTCACTTCATCTTTCCATTTTTTTTTTTGAATCACAAATCATTCCATAGAAGGAGCAAAAAGCGGATACAAGGAGGAAAACCTCCAACACATGCTCTACAAAGAGAGATTAAGTGCTTCCACAGCCAAGTGACAGCCACAAAGGCAAACCAACCAAACAAGCCACAAAGCCTAACAACCTATACACGACCCGAACTAAAACAAAGTCAAAAGAAGTCGAAGAACATCTGTGACTTTAACAATGCAGGAACAACCCTACATAAAGCCAACTACGCAATCAGCACTTGAGCACCCCCGCACACGAAGTAGCGGACATTGTCTAGACTTCACCACGGCCACAAAGGCAACCAAACCAAAACAAGACCCAAAGCCGAATAACCAATACACGACCCGATACAAACAAAGCCAATAGAAGTCGAAAAACATCCGTGACTTTAACAATGCAGGAACAACCCTACATAAAGCCAACTACGCAATCTGCACTTGAGCACCCCCGCACACGAAGTAGCGGGCATTGTCTAGANAAGCCAATAGAAGTCGAAAAACATCCGTGACTTTAACAATGCAGGAACAACCCTACATAAAGCCAACTACGCAATCTGCACTTGAGCACCCCCGCACACGAAGTA
This sequence comes from Fraxinus albicans, assembly GCA_903798335.1. Taxonomy (NCBI): domain Eukaryota; kingdom Viridiplantae; phylum Streptophyta; class Magnoliopsida; order Lamiales; family Oleaceae; genus Fraxinus; species Fraxinus albicans. Next base: position 3,732 of record CAIGRM010058153.1, read on the forward strand.
GCGGGCATTGTCTAGACTTCACCTCAACCAAACAACCACACAAACCAAACAACATAAACTAATCACAAACCGAAACGACAACAACAAAACTAAACAACCAACACACACCTCCAAACAACAACCAAGAAACCACCAACCACACACCACCAAACTTCATCTTTCCTTTTAGCATTAGTATTTTCTTACATATTTCTTATTTCTTTTTCGATGGGAAGCAATTATTTTATTTTATTTTTTTAATTACTATGGGGTCGTTCCCAAGTCTTTTAGATTCCTTTTTGTCGTCACTCCATCAATAAAATTTCCATTCGAGATATATTTTTTGTTTTGAAATATTTTTAGAAAATTAAGGACCGAATGGGAAATAGAAAGAATTTTGTAAATTTTAAAAATTAAAATTAAAACAAGAAAATGGGGAAATTTTCATTTGCAGTTACTGAACTTTAAGCAAAATCTCAATTGGGTCACTGAACTAAATTTTAGTTTGTCTTAGTCCCTATTTGATGAATATTATTTGGCCAAAACAATATTTTGAATAGTGATTTTTAGGAGAATGTGTGATTAAAAAGTATAATTTTTTTTAGATTTACGTGTAGAATATCTTATTGTGTGAATGTGATTGAAAATGAATATAGAAAAAAAAAGTTTTCAAAATAATTGTCAAACAAGGAATTAACTGAGTCACTGGATTTCATAATCTATCACTTCTTTAACTTGAATTGATGAAATATGATTAATTAGCGGCCATACCTCAATGAATATTCCACGTAATCATCACTTTGATGAATCTTCCACGTAATCATCGTGTGGCATACCAATTTACCACTACGCCATTTCATAAAGTGTTGATTTTTTTCTTACATGACATACATCTTAATTCAAGGCATTGTCATAAATCTCTTCTTACCATTTATGTTTTTAGGATTCCACATAATGAATTCATGAAAAATTAGTTACAGTATCGTTATTAACTAAGTAATTTCTATATATTTGAGTGACAATGCATAACGGAAAGTGATAAAGGTGAAATTTTTTAAACAAAATCGAGAATTTAGTGATTCAATTGTGACAAATTAAAATTTAGATATCCGATTTAGATTTCACTGAAAGTTCAGTGATTGGATGAAATTTACCCCAAGAAAACAACTTGTCCATTTTTTTCCCCATTATTATCAGCTAATCCACACGCGAATAGGAAAAAAAAATTCACTATTTTCTATCCCTCTTAGAACAATGCTAGAAAAACAGGGAATGTTGACAGGGATCTCTTGACAGACACACTTGGAGAGAATTCATTGGAGGGTGAAATTTTTTTTAAACAAACAGGCTAATCACAATCTGCCACGTCATGTTGGTATCCAAATCCTGTCAAAAAAGTCTGTTTGAGTGGCTTTATCCATCCCTCTTATGCATACATACACATGGAAAAAGAATATAAAAAAAGAGGTTGACAAGTCATTAAGACTTTAGTTGTCTTAACTAATTGAAAACGAGGAACTTAGCGAATCAACCATGCTCCTCAACTCTTATTTAAGGGTGTAAAAGAATTTGGCTCCATCTTATCCCAGTTTCTATTTGGTAGAGATTTTCAAAAATGAATTAGGTAAAACGTAACTTTTTGGGAGAACGCGTAATTAAAAAGTAAGAAAAAATTATGAATTCATGTGCAAAATTATTTTATTAATAATTAAAAATGAATTTGAAAAAAAAAATGAACTCTAAAAATGGGGACTAAACTGAATTAACATAATAAAAAGAACTTCACTCTCACACACAAAAAGACATACTACACATGGGGACACAATATAAAAAAAGAGATAAAAACACTTTGCCCACCAAAACCATCTTTAATATTGCATCAATCATTGTTGGAAACAAATAGCGACAGTGTAACAGACAGTTGTGTGCCACTGCAACCAAAGTTAGCCATCACCAAAACACACACTGCCTTCCTCTCATTACAAGAAATAAAATTCAAACACAAAATAAATAACAATAAAAAAAATCGAAATTCTTTTGAATCAACGAATAATCGACACCATCGCCGCATCAATAACAAAATAAGAATAATGTTACTTGTGTATGCTGGTTTATACACAGATGAAGAAATTTTGATTCAATCATGTCCCACTACATTATGTGTATATAAATTATTATGTATATCATTATGTACATGCCGACAAAACAAATGTTAGCTGGTTTGACGATTAGGGCCCGGCCTGGCATTGTTACAAAGTTTTAGGGACTTGGAGAGTCATTTGAAAAAGGTTAAAGAGACAACTCTATTTTATGTATGTTCCAATTAGGCCACTGCGGTTTGTATCAAATTTTTTCTTTACTGATTCTAACAACTCTGGCACAAAAACTGTTGCATATTTTCTTGTGTAATATGGAGAAGCAAAATATGTTTATGAATGAACTGAATTGTAGCTCAGAACAACTTGAGAGATGCTTTTTCAATCCCAATTGGGACAATTCAATGAATCAAAATGATCCCTTTGAGTCTGCGTTCAGCTCAATGGTTTCTTCTCCAGCTGCGTCGAATGGTGACAACGTTGGTGTAAGAGAACTTATTGGTAGAATAGGCAATTCTGAAGAAATTTTGCCTCGTCACCCATATATTAGTACTTCATGCTATAGCGGCCCTGTTAATTCACTTCCCGAGCTCAAACTGTCAATGCTGGATCATCAGATCAATTTCCCAATAAATGGAAATCGATTTTCATCTTCTCCCAGTTCAGAACCATTTTCTGCGGATCTGGGATTTGCAGACAGGGCTGCTGCAAGGTTTTCTTGCTTTGCTAACAAGAAATTAGTGGCCCCTCGTGCCCAACTCAGATCAAATGAAGCAACAAATTTGAAATCTGGCAAGAATTATACTTGTGATAAGAAATTCAGTACCCCTGAAAATGCAGAATTTTGTGAATTTAGGGAGAATTCTTCGATCTCTGAACAGATCCCAGGTAGGGAAATTGGTGCAAATGATGACAGAAAGAGGAAAGCAATTCCAAGGGGAAAAGCAAAAGCAATCCCTTCATCGAATTCTGCCAATGTAATTTTTGTCCATTTCAAAAGTTCTTGAATTCTGAATTGTAGATTTTGTTGGTTAATTTTCTTATTTATTTTAATACAGGTTTCATCAGAAAATAGTGAACCAAGTGCAAAAAGAAGCAAGTCAAATGATGATCAAGGTGCAGCAGAGCCTCCAAAGGACTATATTCATGTTAGAGCCAGAAGGGGCCAGGCTACAGATGCCCATAGTCTTGCTGAAAGAGTAAGAATCCTCGAAATACTGCTTTTCTCCAGTTGTGTACATACAATCTTACTTATTCGACTTCATTTCTGGTTATTTTCTGTCATCAGATTAGAAGAGAGAAGATCGGCGAAAGAATGAAGCTCTTACAAGATCTTGTGCCAGGTTGCAATAAGGTATTCGCACAATTTTCGTGCGAATTGTACATGATTATTATTCTACACGTGTTGAAATTGTGAAGTAGTATCGTATATTTATTCGTAGGTTACTGGAAAAGCTGTTATGCTCGATGAGATTATAAACTATGTGCAGTCTTTACAGAGACAAGTTGAGGTAAATCAAGATTTATTTTGCAGTTTTATTCTAGTCTAAAAGGACTTGTTATTAATGATTTAGCTATTTGATTATGTAGTTCCTTTCAATGAAATTGGCTAATGTCCATCCCACCATGGAAATAAATATGGAAGCTCTTTCGTCTAAGGATGTAAGTCGAAATTTTATAAAATTGTCACTCTCCTCAAATCCGACTTCAATTTTGTTAATAACTTTGTTTTTTTGGACCAATTTTCAGATGTATCAATCGATTTATCAGAACCTACAACTGTCACGTACCTATAACTTGCATGGTGTCATCCCTAGTCGAATGGATGTAACCTTCCCAACAAACCATTTCGATGATGCCACTGGTCGAACTCAGAGCAAGCAGCAGCTTCCTGTGAACAACTCTAATGAAGTGGTAAAGAACTTACTTTCAGTGCGTATTTCAACATGACTTGACAGTATAATGAAAAATAAAAATTATTTGTTTAGGTTTCAACATTCTGGGAAGATGATCTCCATAGCCTTGTTCAGATGGGAATTGGTCAAAATCAGACAGAAAATTTTCATGGTTAGTTATATTGATTACTTATGACAGAGAATTCGATATCTTATTCGTCTCTAATGCAGGGATTCTCCCCACAGCTCAAATGAAAGTCGAACGATGATGAATAGTTTTCAGCATCAATATAATTAATTTTACATTGTGACTAAGAGAGGCTTCAGTATATATTGAGATATATTGTATTTGAAAATATCGGTTGATGATCAAATACAAAGAAATAGTACATTCTATTCGATTCTTGTTATTTTCCATTGGATGATCAATACAAAGTCAACTATAAACCTTGTTTTACCCACATTTATAGAAGAAAGGCTTAGTTTACGTTATTTAATTTTCTACGGTAGTAATAAAAATGTGGATTATATTGGGAAGCGAGTTCATTTCCGAAAATCAGGGATGGAATCAAGACATGACTATACGCCCGGTTAATATATATATATATATATATATATATACACACATAAATTTTTTTTACACTAAACAAATTAAATGGGCCCGGTCCAGTCCACGCCGAAATCTCATTAACTAGGAGAATGATATGGGGCCCGTGATTAACTCATTTTAATCGTAAATATTATGATATGTCATCTTTGATACGTTTAACTCGACAATATTAGACAAGATGAGTGACAGAATTGGGTACGATACAAGATGCGAAACATCTCCATTGAGGATTAGACTACTCTTGATTTGTAACCAGCTGTTAGTGGGGACAAATGCTCTCTCAAGTTCAGTTGGTTGATTAAGAATGACTTCCAACAGTGTGCAACACAAAAGTCATTTTGTCAACCCTCTTATTTACTGTGTAACATACATAATATGCCCTTTTGAACTTAATGGGAATGCAAGGTGGGGCAGGTTGTCAATGGTGGAGTAGTGACTTGGCTAAGGAATCAAAAGAATTTTAAAATCCCATCTAACTTTACAAAGGACAAGGGAAGCTTGAATGTCTAAGCAAAAGAAGAGAGTTAAATTTTCAAATGGTCATTGAAGCTCAAGAGAAATATTAAATTAGTCCTTAAAGTATTTTTATGACCCAATAAATATAATTTGTAAATCCCTCAGCCTGATTACATGATATCCAAATGCAATTAAACCTAAACATGCACTGGCGACAATTTTAGAGACAGATTCATTCCGAATAGTCTTTTATTTCGACTCTGCGAAAACAGGGTTAGAGTTAAAGAGAGAAATTTGTGATTTGTTGGTTGAATATAAAGTTTTTTAGTTCAAGAATTACATTTTATTTTGAAGAACTGCAATTTCACGACATGGATACAACTATCGTTTGTTGATCTCCAGGTTTAACGGGACTGCATCGGATTTGGAGTGGAGTCAAAAATGAATGTTGATTACATAGTGACCGATTATGTGAAAAAATTGAAATGTAGTTACTGAATGGAACAAACAAATACTTTAAAGACCAATTTGAAATTTTAGTCGTATTTCAATGACCATTTGTAAAATTAACTCAAACAAGAAAAGTAGTGGAATGCACATGTAAATATCCTTCAACTTAGACAAAGTTTCCATCAAAGGCTGTCATAAACCTATCTTTTAAAATTTCCAACTAAAGAAATTTGCATATTCAAGCCTTTTCATCTCCAAAGAGAACATAATTTCAGGAACATTAGCATTTTCTCAATCTCTATTTTTGTCAAAAAGTCTTACTTAAAATTTCAAGTTTATAGAAAATTGGTTTCCAACTTGATTAAATGTTTGGTGTTCCAAGGTGAACACATTCTCCTTTACGAGAAAATGTTTATAGTATATTTGATTGCTTTAAATTATTTTTATATGCACATTCTCCTCATGTCGAGGTGCTAACATTATGCTTCAACTGAAAAAAAATCTTGTCACGTCATCCATTACGTTATTCTCATAGGATTTTCAATGGATTCAACTAACAAGGACATATTTGACGACTTACAGTGGTCAAGCAGAAACAAAATAAAGTTGAGTGATTGGAATAATGCTTTACTTAAAGTTAGGTGGCTATTCAGTTGTGATCTTTAAGAGTCATTATTAATTTTCTTTTTCTGAAAGCGAGTCACTATTAAATTTTACTATGGGTTTTGCTACAAGTACCCGGAGGTTTACACCTCGGGTTACCCGACCCCACGCCCCCCCTCACAATGGGCGGCCCACCGATTATTTAATTCGCCTTGGGCCCACCTCATTGTATGAGGGGCGGTGGGGACGAGTAACCCGGGGTGTAAACCCCCGGGTACATATATCATTTTCCTTTTACTAAACTCTTTAAATGACTATCCTAAAATCAGTGAAATTGTGTACAGAACTCTCCGGTGGTTATTCAATAAATATCAATTGAATTAGATTTAAGATTCTTTAAGATTTTTATGTCGGACTAAAATAACTCGCATGACCCACTGTAGAGGCTACGAGTGCAACATGGATAGGGGCGGAGCCCTGGACCCCAATTTCTTATATTTTTATTTTTATTTTGATTTTTTTATATGTGAAAATGAATTTGAAGAAAAATTAAAAATGTAGCTAACTAAACGGAATATCATTGTGACTGGTGGTAAAAGTCTCCCCTTTTTTTGTTAGACAAGGGTTCAAATTTTTCGAGGCCATCCCAGACGCTGCACTATTGAGATAAATTTTACACTATTTTGCACCAAATCTTATGTCAAACTAATTACGCCAAAACTTCTGCCAAATGAATAATGTTTAATCATTTTCTTCATTTTTTTTATTCTTAACAATTTATTTATTTTACAACTACATAAATTATTAAATAAATAATTACGTTAAATTAAAGAAAAAACTAAATTCATTAAAAAAATTTAAAAATATAGTACAATTCATAGAAACACCATGAATAAAAAAAAATATTACATCATGTCATCAAAAAATAGTGCAATCCGTTTCGAATCTTGATATCATAATATTATGAAGTCGAAATAATGTTGCAATTTAATTCTCGGAATTCCTATATTCATCCTAATTTATTTTTTTAGTATTCTTATTTTAATTAATTCAATAACTATTATTGATTACATTATTAAAATTTATTACAAATGCTCAAAATAATAATAATAATAATAATAATAATAATAATAATAATTTATTGTATTAAAAAAATATATAACAAAAATGACACGAATACCCTTAACTAATATGTTTGGAAAATGAGAAAATTGACTTTGAACCATTTGGTGCAAAATTGTGCAAAGTTTGGTCTACATTGGCGTTGGTCTAAGCTACAATCCTTTTTCCTTTTTCTTTCGGAGAATTTTTGCAATTAATCTTGATCTTTATGGCCTGCTTGGGAGTTTTGGTACCAGAGTTTTTTCTTTCTTTCTTTTTTCCTTTTTTTTAAAAGCATCGATCTTGAGTATTGATGAGGAATTCAAATTTGGATGGTTTTCAGATTTATAAAACCACGTTACCCACGTTTTAGAGTTTATTATCCAACAATTCTAAAATATTTTTTAAAAGATAAAATTACATATATGTCCCTTATTAAAATTTTCAATCTATAATTTTCTTGTTTTAGATTTTTTTACTCATAAGTGATATTTTATTTATAAGTTTACATATAAGCTAATTTTAACTTAAAAAAGAAATATTTACTTATAATTAAATGTTTAAGTTATAATTAATTTTTTACTTATAAGTAAATTTTATAGCTATAAATTAATTTTGTACTTTTTAAATAATTTTTTTTGTATATAAGTAAAGTTTTACTTATAAGTAATTCTTTTAATATTTTATAAGTGAATTTTTATCTTATTAGCTAGTAAACTTTTACTTATAAGTAATTTTTAGTTATAAAATAGTTTTTTTTTTTTTTTTTGCTTAGAAATAATTTTTTTAGTTAATGTATTACAAGTTAGTTTTGAATAAAATATATAGGTTAAAAAAAATTTTATAGAGGGTAAAATGGGAAGAAAGCTTGAGAAATGGCCAAAATTTACCAATTTGGTAGGCCGAGAAATACGGTCAAAATTGCATAATGCTGACTTTGAATCACCTAAAACCAAGCACCGATTACCCAAAATTGTCAAAATCGATGGAAAAAAACTCAGAAGCAGACCCTTAGCATCGGAAAGTCCGTTGCAACCTTTAACATTGGACTCTCGAACTTTAAGTTCCATTTGCATTTCATCTTTTTTGCATGCTCTTTAACTTTATAGTAAAATTTAAGTTCGTGAAATGTGCAATCTAACTTTTTCGGCTGGCAAAGTTGACAAGGTACTATATACTCTTTTGAACCTAAACATTTTAGTCATTTTCAATTCCAAAATCTTAAAATAATAATAATAATAATAAATAAATGAATGAAAATTGAAAAACCTTTCCTTTTCTAACTCACAAATCTCTGCAAAAATCAGATAAATGCATGCCTATTTACTAAGAAAGTTTTGCAAAATGTTTACTAGAAGACGATCCTAGTAATGGTGGTGAGTTTTTTAGTTCATTTTTAGACAACTAAAGTACATAAATGTTTTTATTATTATTTTTAGTATTTTGTTTTTACTTTATTTTTTGTAATGTACGTGGAACTATGCTTTCATTTATTTTCTCAATTTTATGATTATTCGGGTTTTATAATCAATGCTTGATTTGTTTTGTGTGTTTTTTTTAAAACAGTTTTGAATAGTGTTTTAGGAGAATGTATAGTTAAAAATTAGAGATAAACCAAAAATGCTGACTTCACTACTGAACATTGATGAACATGCTAGCCAAAACTTTCGAGCTTTCGATTTATATAAGTATAAAATCTCTTAATCTAATAATTCAATTACTTTGGAGAAAATAAATAAAGGTAAAGCTTTTCCCAAAAAAAAAAAAAAAAAAAAAAATCTTCTCAAGTTTTTGTTTTATATACTTTATGCTTTTCTCCATGTCTTTCCGTCTCTTTTCTTAGTGCCCTTTTATAAACAACATATTTCAAGATGAGTACACAATCATTCGAAAAACAAAGAGAAAAGATCCCAAAATTCGTAATTTTGGCCAATAGTGTGAATTTGAGTAAGCCAAAAGCAAGGTGTCCAAAAGAAATAATCCAAAATAATTACTTTTTTCTAGTAGCCTAAAAGGCAAGATACACTTAGCCAGACTATTGAGCTACACACATTTGAGTTCTAATAGAGAAATTGAAACACATAGCTTTGTATCAAATAATAATACACCAAAATCATATCGTACCATGACACAGTAAGTGTCTAAAATTAAAACAATTAGGGTCCGTTTGATTGTAAATATGGAAAATTGATGGAAATAAAATAAATTATAGGAAAAATAATTGTCTAAAAATTGTTTTTTCAGGGAATTGTCAATTAAGTGTGTTTGATTGGTATAATTTTCCATCCGAAAAATTTTTAAATTTTGTGTTCGTTTAACTTTGTTTTACATAGAAAATGTCCATTAAAGTGATAATTTGTTCCACAATTGGTTATAAAATTTGTTTCCATTCGCAAAAAGTAAAAAAAAAAAAAAACAAAATTTTTTTCCTAAAAAATCATTTTTTCCATCAACATTTAGTGTTCGTTTGACTTTATTTTACATGAAAATTGTCCATTAAAGTGAAATTTTTTTTTTCCATTATTTATGATATTTGTATCCTTATTTTCTTGTCTAAATTATATAGTCGTGTTTCTTTATTGAAAATATTTTGTTTTGTTTATCTACTAATATACCCTTAGTGTACGTTTGATTGCAAAGGTGGAAAGAAAATATTTTACAGGGAATTAATTTGTCTAAAAATTGTTTTACCAGGAATTGTAATTAATTGTGTTTGATTGGTATAATTTTTCATGGAATATGTTGAAAGTTTGGTATCCGTTTGACTTCGTTTTTTATGAAAATTGTTCATTAAAGTGATAATATTTTCTATCATTTGGTCTAAAATTTGTTCCAATTGCCAAAAATAATAATAATAATAATTGAAAAAAATAATCATATCGAATATTATTCGTTTTGTTTTGTTTTGCATGGAAATTGTCAATAAAAGTGAAATTTTTTTTTTTACCATTGTGTCTGGAATTTTTTCCAATTGTCAAAAAAAAAAAAAAACCTGGAATTGCATTTTCCCACCAAAATGGTAGGAAAATGCTTTCAATCAATATGCGTTGTATCACCAACATTCTCGAGACTTCTTTCACCTTCTAGAGTGCTCAAAATTTTGACTTTCGACGTAACAACCTTCTAGTTTGTGCTTTTCAATCTAATCATAGTTTTCCTTCCATGATTTATTGTGAGTGAGAAAAATGTTGATGTAATGTGTCATTTTGTGGGGGCTAAATGAAACATATGATTAGAGAATAGAGAGGGCCTTTCACTATTCCTATCATTGTGTACAATAAATCACATCTTCCTTCGCTTTATGTCCCTTTCTTTCAAGTTAAGATGCATTTGCTTGCTTTTACTTTAGGACTTTCTATCTTTGATTTGATTGAGGGAAAGATAGGCAAGATGCATACAGCTGCGAATAATTATTTTCCTATACCAGCCACATCCATTAATTTCATGCACTAAATGTGGAATAAAAATCACTCAAAAAAAAAAAAAATTAATTCAAGAATTCATGATCGTTCCTAAATGTGCATGTGTATGTTATGATAAAATAAAAAGATCAAGAATTTACCCAAATTTCGCTAATCAAATTTTTTATAACAGTCTGTATCATAAACTTCCACCTTTTTTATTCTAAGAGCTTATACATCAGTCGCAAACAAAGAATTCGAGCGTGTTTAATAACCACAGCATAATGATCGCTCTTCAATTTTTTTATAAATTAATGAAATATTGAGATTTTCTATCAATATTTGACCCAATTCTCAAAATTCAAGTTTAGATTAACCAACTTCAAAATGGAACTCATTTTCTGCATTATTTTGTATCAGTTGAGGAGCTTTATTCGTTTTTCACTAATTTTTACAATACATGGAATCACATGTTGAATATTGATTAATTGATAAGGGATATTACATCAATAATGTGCATTATATTCTCAAAACGTACATTTTACGTATGCGAAATCGAACATAGTCTCGACTTATAAAAATGGGATTTGAGAAGACAAAATGATAATTAACGAAGTCAAATACTTGAGAAGACATAGTTTCGATTTATTCTTTCCATCTTTAAACGAAAAACAAATCTTATAATCAAAAGAATAATTAGTTTTTTCTAAAATCAAATTTCAAATTCAAAAAAATCAGAAAAAAAAAAAAGGAAATGCAAGCGATTGGATTGATCGAGGTAAGTGTTTGACATTTTCTCTTTAAGATAAATTTACCCTACATCGGTGCTAACTATTTTTCGGCAATTATCTTTCAAAATATGACAACCACATCTATCATAAGATCACTCCAAATGACTTAAACCAACGATCTCGAATGGAGTATCCTTTCTACCATAACCATAACTTTGATGAAAAAAAAAAAAAAAATCACTTCTACAAATTGTTTTTAGGCAAAACCAAAGTGTAAAAATGGAATGGAATAAATAATGAATGTCTTAGGGGTCCTTTATATGAAAGGTGAAGGGGTATGGTAGAAAGACATGTCCCAAAATTCAGCAATTTTAACCAAGGGTTGTAGCCTTTGTTGTCGCTCGCTGTCGCCTAAGTGTCGCTCGAGAGCCAAAAGCATAGAGTTTGTCACTCGCCTGTCGTTGGCAACAACTTCACATGCTGAATTTCAATTTTCGATTTTCGTTCAAACTTTGGACTACAATTTCTCATTCATCCATAATTGATTTTTAGATTTCAAATATACTATGGTGATATACTCGACAAGTACAACAAAATAGTCTATTTACTTTCATAATTTGACTATCGTATCAAGTCCGAATATTTGACCAAATTGACGCAAACCCACTTTTCAAGATTTATACTTAACCAAAATTTCAATTCTTAAAATCAAATTCCAACAATCAAGCATGTCATTAATACAGCCCAAAAAACTTGATTTTATTTGGAACATGACTTGCAAGTTAGAATTTGAAGAAATACCAAATAGCTTCAGAGGTTAGATATAAGAAAACAAATTCCCCATTTTGTTAATGTGTTTCTTGTCTCAGTGGTTGCTATCATATGTGATTTCACATCCATTTCCCCATTGATCTGTTTTGGTTTTGGTATAATTTATTATTTTACCTTATTCTTAAGATAAGTGAAATTAAAAATGAACATTTTCATTGTTTTAAAAACCCGACTAAGCATCAATTCACAAAAGGTAAAGATTAAGAGGTTAAAGGGTTGAATTGAGGTAGATCAAAGTCAAATTGATGAAAAAATAAAAAAGCAAAAAGTACTAAGGGTCTGTTTGATTGCAAGAGTTGAATTTGTCTGGAAAGAAAATGAATTTCAGGGAATTGAATTCTCTAGAATTATTTTTCTGAGAATTGTCAATTAATTGTGTTTGATTAGTATAATTTTCCACCTGAAAAATGTTGAAATTTTGGATCTTTAGGTGTTCATTTGGCTTTGTTTTTCATGAAAATTGTCTATAAAAGGGAATTTTTTTTTTTTTTTTTTACAATTGTTCATAGAATTTGTTTTCATTGCCAATAAAAAAAAAGTAACCTGGAAAACCACAAAACCAAGGAAACGGTAACCGTGTGAGCCAAACCAAGAAATGATTTTCATGACAAATTTTGGTTATCAAACAATACTTTTTGGGGAAGATAGAATTTTATTTCCAATTTCCATGGAAAATCCTCCAAATCAAAGAGACCCTAAATTTTTTAGTGGAGTTGCATTGAGGTCACACATCTTTAAATTTACGTAATCTAGCCATCTAACTTCAATTTATTTGCAGATCTGATCACTCCATCCGATGGCGTAATTGTGGCTATATATGCAAGCCAATTGAATTTGAGTGGCCTAATTGCACACAATTAAAGATGTGTGACCTAGATGCAATTCGAATAAAGCTCAATGACCAGCAATGCATTTTTTTCTTATATTTTAAAAAATTTGCACTTTTGATGGACAAATAATTAACAAATCATCATAAATACAAGCTTTATAAAAAAATAAGTATTATGAATTTTAGTAGCATCTTCTTTAGTTGTAACATTTTTTTACTTTTAGCATTTACTTTATTAAGTATTATCATCGGAGTCGTAACAAAGTTGATATTCAAAGTAGAAGTCACATAATTCTTTAATTTTTTTTAATGAATATTTTGAATCAACTTCCATCTATTATTTTTTTAATTGAAAAATCAATTTGATACACAGATGAGGAAAAAATAACTTTTTTTTTTTCTTAAACTACATCGATGACAAGAAAATGGTTCCCCACAGTAAAAACAGATGGAGTAGACGTATCTCCGCAACTAAATGTTCATTGACCACCGAATCAACATAAGGGAGTGGACTAAGATGCAAAATTGTCCCACGCAAACCCTCATGATAGAGGGCTATCAGAAAATGGCTTAGCTAGGAACCGTAGTGCTTTTACTGACTCCATTCCTATGTCCAATAAGACCACAATTATCTTCATTTCAACTTCCAAGAAAATCCTTGTTTGGTCATGACTAAGGGCAACATGTCACCCACCACAGACTGTTTTAAATGTCTACTACATTTGCAAGTTCTAACACTTTAGGCAACTGTGAATCCCTTCCAACCTAAGCAAATTTCAATTTTGTGTGCTCAATACCCAACTCATCATCACCCTTCTCCCCAATGAAAATGTTACCCCAGAAATCATCACAGAAACTCACGTTTCAATCTCTTTCATAAAAAAACCAACAAGCTGCCATACCTATCCAATCCCTCCTAATTGTTGGAAAATTGTTTAAACACGAGAAAGATTGGTTAAGAATCAAAAACCAAGCATTGGAAAGTGTGACTTCATGTCAACCTTGGCCAAAACGTAACCCGCTTATTTGTTCTTTGCCGCTTCGAAATGGGGGACTCGGAGGCGAAGCCCTCGAAAGAACGGGGATCGACATGTCCGGTCAGGTCACGAGGGTCGAGGGGACAGCGCCCCTCATGGGGGCTCGGGAGCAACACCCCCGAAAGAGAATTTTGATTTTCATGTATAATTAGTGTCTCAAAACCAATTTCGGATAAATGAGAAATTGTGATCCAAAATTGGAAGGAAAAAGGTGAAAAATCTGATGACGCTGACGCTCGAGCGAACAGCGAGCGACAGGCACACTGAAAGTGTCGCTCGAACGACGTAGCAAGCGAAAAATCTGGAAACACGCGACTGTTGGGTTTTGGCTCACACTACTTCGTCCACAACCCTTCAGCATCTATAAATAGGACCCTAGGGACGTCACAATCATCACACCAATGATATACAATCATATAGCATTCATTTTATCTCATTTCTCAACCAAATTCTTGCATACTTGTTGCATAAATTCTGGTTTTTCTTCACTTTGCATACCAGAGTTCGGAAACCAAGTTCTGGTTCACCGTTTCTAGTGTGTTTGTCACTCCATACACGGCATTTCCCAACACTAATTGCCTTCAAGGATTGAAAAAATAGCAAAAAGGTTATTTGTCACAAAGCATTAATTTTTCATACGAGCTTCACAAATTTTAGAACGTAGCTAAATTCTTATACTTAAGACGAGAATCAACCAATTAAAATTTGTTGCTCAATCAAGAACTCGTTAGTTTTAAATGAACAAAGACGGAAGATTTGATCAACAAACTCATTAATTCAAAATTAAATACTAAGATTGAATCAAAAGAGTCAGAAAAGCTCATTTTACTGAATTAAGAACCTCTAAAACAAAAACTCTAGCCTTGGTTTCTTAAAGAAAATCCTAAAATCTTAAAATACATTTTAAAGAAATGACATTCAAGCCTATAAGCTCCTAAACTAATGAAATACAGTTGTCGGCCTTGTGCCATTTGACTCGTGTGCTGTGACTGCATCAGGAAATTATCAAGCTTGGATTACTCAGTTCATAAAATTATTCGAATAAGAGTAGTAGATCTCAATTGATGAAATAAAGATTGAACTGTTTGCAAATTTCATTTATTAATATTGTGTAATTTTATTATAATATATTCGATACAATTTTATTTAATGTGGGATTGCAGAATAGTATGATTAATATGTATTTTTTAAGTCAAAGTCAAAATCAACAATTAAGTTTAACCACACATTTTATAAGATCCACAACTTTTCAACCACGTTACTAAAAATCTAATTTGAATTTTATAAGATCCACAACTTTTCAACCACGTTACTAAAAATCTAATTTTAATTTACGCTGAACAAGGGCCTAATTTGTTCCGCAATTGCAATTAAAAAAAGTGATCACTGTCCCAAATTAGCTAACATTCGGACGGTTTAAAAGGAGGAGAGATCACGAGGAGAAGGTAAGCACAATTGATCCTAAATAATTACTAGCATTCCACATTTCTCTATCAAATTGACTTGAGCGTCCGAGGGCCGTCCGACTTGTAATCATCTAACGCTTTACTATGGTTGTAGGTAACAATGGAGATTTACTTCGAGAGCACTCAAAGATCAAGCATGACACCCCCTCACAACGGGAGAACGTACCTTGGTGTACAAGGGGAGCTTAATTCCTCAAATTTTGGCATGCACAGCAAGTTATACTACATGTATCGAATTTTTACACCAAATCTTCTACACCTTACTCACATTAGGTGGCGGAGGCCACAAGTTGGAATTTTTAAATACGAATGAGGCTTGCGCGCATTGTGAAAGGATACCATTCGATACATTTAGATTTAATTCCATGCACGCGCAGCTCAAATATGTGGAATAGAAAAAACTGTTTATTTCCTAAAATGAATTGGTCTAACAACTCGTACATCTTTAAAAAAAAATTCTCCTCAATTAGCAAAATATAGATATTTATAACTCTAATTAAACATTAAACTTACAAAATAAATTATTTTTTTACATAGCCTTTGTTTAATTTTCTTTTTAACCCCACACGTTTTTAAAAAAATTATATTATATTTAAATCCAAAACTTCCATTTATTTTTTAACCGCTTTTTCTACAATCTTGTTGCGTCTTGTCCTGTCGGATCCCAATTTCTGTTTTCATTTCCGTGGACGTAGCTTTTAGAGAAAAAAAGATTAGTTCAGATAATCCATGCAAAAGAAAGAGAGAGAGAAAAAAGATAGTATTACTAATCCATGCAAAAGAAAGACACAGCTGAGGCAAAAAATGGTACAACCCATCCGCAATACTTACATGGATGTACACCACTCATGCTCTTATTCGTACTTAAGATGCAACAACATTATAAAACACAACATTTCAGAGGTGGGTTTTAGTTGTGAGGTTTGGCTTCAAGTTCTGCATCCACTGCCTCACCAGCATATGTACAGCACCTGCAACCACCTCGGTAATGGCTCCGGCCACAGCAGCCATAGTGGCAGTGGCCACCTCCGCCTCCGCCATTATGACCTCCACCATATCCACCTCGGTTTCCTAATCCTCCATATCCGCCTCCTTGATAATTGGCATCAACAACTCCATTTGTCTTCTCAGACTCCTTATCTGACCAAATTTTAGGTGCAAAAGCACACTTTAGCTATTAATACTTAAGTCTACAAACGTTGATAGGAAAAAAATGGGAAATTCTTAAAACTCTTATTTCGAAATTTTGCTTCCACACAAGCACATTGTTCTCTTTTTTTGTGTACGAGTTCGAAGAAGCTTACCACCGGAAGTCTGAGACAGTTCCCGAGCTGAAACTTCTGATGCAATCAGAACCATAACCAGAAGGCCAAGTAGAAGAATTGTCTTGGAACCCATTTTTTGTAACTGACTGTTATGATTAAAGCAACTTGATTTAGGTTTTTTTTATGAAAACGAGTGGTTCATCTTCTATCTATTTATAGACAAATCTAGCTAGATATTGACTGTATTATTAAAGTTTAGTAGTTGGCTATTAAAGACAGTATTAATACGTACAAAGTCCATCTTATCTACATCGACACGTATCTTGAAAATATAGGGGGTGTTTGACACCCATTTCAGTAGAAAAATATGTTTTTAAATAGTGATTGATGAAAGAATGTGTGGTTAAAAAGTAAGAAAAATTTTTAGATTTACGTGTAATATTATTAAGAAAAATTTTTAGATTTACGTGTAATATTATTTTATTAATAGAATGTGTGATTGAAATAAAGAAAGAGAATGAGAAAAAAATGGGTGTCAAACGGGGCAATAGTTTATATACTTACTTTTGTGCTAATTTATATTCGGCTGAATATTCGTAAACTCGATGAGATTTTGTCGTAGCTATTAATGTGTTTTGTCATATCCAATTATGTGCAGAATTAACGTCGTCAACGTGTAACCATATTTTTATGTTTACTTATTTTAGTAAGTATATGTGTCGACTTTGCAAAATCAAGATAATAAAAAGACAAAGCGCTACTACTCAAGATTCTATAGTTTTCTTTTAAATTTTCAAATTTCTATAAAGAAAATAGAAAATTTTTTTTTCCAATTTTCGAAAATATGTTATAAATTAAAGAATTTTAATTAAGAATAAAAAAACCTAACTTCAATTTTTTTAGACATAACGGAGTCTTTAGGCATACTTGCAGTCTTGCACATGGTCCATAAACCTATGTATAAAGGAGACACGGTAGTGAATGGTAATTTGCCATTTTTATTATTTTTTTTTTGACGTAAAGTTATTAAAGATTAACGGGAAATGGAATGGAAGCCGGCTTGGAGAGTTATTGGATGAAAATCAAGCACAATTTATCGAAGATATGCACATAAAATTATCTGGGGTACGTGACAGCTACATCTGGAAGCCTAGTAATGATGGTTCTTTCTCGACTAAATCTGCTTGGGAATTGGTTCGTAAAAAGGGTGTGGAATGCACGTGGAGACACTGGCAGTGGCACAATAAAATTCCCAAAAGAATGTCTTTCGTGGCTTGGAGAGCTCATTTAAATTGCTTACATGTTGATCATGTGGTCCAAGCTATTGGAATCCCGTTAGCTTCTAAATGTGACTAATGTGTAACTCTTTCGACAGAAACTATTGATCACATCTTGTGTAATAGGGAAGTGGCACAAAAAGTCTGGTCTTATTTTGCATCTCACCTCAATCTATCCTTACCACATTGTGCAACTTGGAGAGGCAGAATAAATTTATGGTGGAAACATGCTTCTAGCGTGTCACAGATGGGAGTTCTCCGTGGCATTACGCCACTTATTATCACTTGGGCGCTCTGGAAATTCAGATGTAAGGCTAGGATGGAAGGTCGCCCAATTATATGGCAGAAAATAGTTTGGCAGATTAAGTCTTATCTATTCCATATTGCGAGTTTGATCACCAAAGTCAGTAAAGTTTCAGATCGTGATATTCACTGCTTGTGCTCATTAAACTATCCTATAAATGAGGTTAAACAGCCAAAAGTGCAAATGATCAGCTGGAAGAAACCAGTGGGTAAGCAATTAAAATTAAATGTTGATGGCGCATCTAAAGGAAACCTGGGATCAGCCGGAGGAGGAGGAATTCTATGTGATATGAATGGAACATGTCGTGCTGGTTTTTCCCAATACTACAGATCTTGCACAAATATGGTGGCTGAAACTCGTGCTCTATTGGATGGGTTACGTATGTGTAGGGACCTGGGGATAAAGAATATGATAATTCTTCTTGTACATCAAGGGACACGATGAATTATGAGATGGATAATTCTTCTTGTACATCCAGGGTGCCATGTGTCCATTATGGACACCATTATGGCACCCTTGATGTACTTGTAGCACTACTCTAAAGAATATCATGGTGGAAAGTGACTTGGAGGTCGTGGCTCATTGGGTGAAAAGAGGTACATGTTCCTTATGGTGGCTTTGGGAATTTTGGAAAGATATTATGGAGTTGATTTGTGTACTTAACGCCCAGGTTCATCATGTGTCTCGAGAGGCAAATATGGCAGCAGATTTTCTCGCAAAAAGGGCATGTGGAGGTTCTTCAACAAAGATTTTTATTGGCGATGAAATCCCGTCCTTTCTTAGAGGAATATTGTGTACTAACCGTTGTGAATTACCTCATTTTAGACGTTGAAGTGTCATTTTTGATGAAGTGGTTATTTGTTTTTTTGTGTAATCACGGTGATCCTCCGCCACAAGTGAGGCTTTCAATAAATCTCCATAAATCGACACCTTACTAATATCCTTGTCATCTATTCATCCATTATTTATGAAAATTTGCCACATATGTGCAATAATATAACTTGTGTAATGGGTATATTTGTTGTCTGGTGATATATATTATTCAGGAATGGTGATAAGAATATGCTCCTATTCTAATATGTATACAGTCAGATTATCACATGGAAATGTTGATAAACAATACAAGTAAAGAAGGATATAATATATTTGAATTGAGATTTATTAATTAAAAAAACTTTTTTTCTGGATTAATTTCCTTGGATCATGAGACTAAATCGAAAGGATGGAAATAATGTCACTTACTTAAGAGTAGAAAAAAATAATGGTCTTCCATACTCTGAATGGTATGTTTATTTAAATGTTGTGGTGGGAAAAATGAAAAGATATTCATATGGTAAGAGCCAAAATAATGATGAAGATTGATACTGCCAACTGCTTGTTTATCTTATTTTATGTCAACTTTTATTTATCGTCCTATAATTAGTAGTACTTAGGTTCGTTTCATAATTTATTAAGAGTTGAGGGACCTGAATGCAATTTAATGAATTTGTTTGATTATAATTATTTAATTAGTGTATATATTATTGAGAGTTCTTAACTTTAATCTTTATATGAATCAGTATTCAAAAGAATTAATGATTAGTTGATATTGTGTTCCTCAACTATTGTTTAATGAACTCAAATAATGGCCTTAAATTTTCCTTTTGAGATAAAAGAAAAAAAATCTTTTTACTTGATTAATAGCATCAATTCAAAATGAAATTGAAAAACAGATGTTGTTATTAGCATTATTATTTCAATTTATTCTACATGAAATTGAAAAAGGGCGTTCTTTAAAGAACTCAAAGGACATGTTTTTGAAGAATATTCCGCCACATAAATTAATCTTGAAAATAAATTGTCCAGCGATACTCTTGAAAAATTTGGACACATCCAATGGCCTTTGCAATAGAATAAGAATGATTTATCGAGAGAAACATATTATCCATGCAGAAATAATTGTTTGGTCAGGCTTTGGGTTTGTTCCTCAATGGTCACCAGTTCGAGTCTCCTCAGGGTCACTGAAGTGAGTACCCGACCGTAAATTTCAGGACCCCGTGGAATTAGTCGAGGTGCGCGCAAGCTGGCCCGAACATCCACGGTTATCAAAAAAAAAATATGTTGAAAAACAAATTTTCTTTTCACGTATCCCATTAACTCCAACAAATGATAAAGGATTTCATTCAAATTTAAGAGAAAAAACAATTTTTAATATGTCGATGATTTGCAATGATCGGTAAGCAACAACAAATCTTAATGACAAACAATGCCTACTATTTAAATATACTTTTCTAAACATGTATTTTCTCATTAGCAATTATATGTTGCACTTTTTTCGCGCAATTTCAATAAAAACAACAAAAGTTTTGGTAGAAGTAGAAAATAAAAAAGAAGAAAAAATGTGGGATGTTAACATAAAATATTGTGTACAAAGAAGTGTTATTGTAATCATATCATTACATTTAAGTTTATTCAACATTTTCACATTATATATAAAATTTCATAATTTTTTTTAATTCATATATATATTTTTTACAATTTTATTTTTTCCTTAAATAATGTCAATTACCTCGACTACTTCAAGAAATAGTATTAATATTTCAAAAAACATTATGCATATCATTTATCCGATAATAAGACGTGCGAGTTTCCTACTTGTGTAATTAAACGTGAATAAAGTAATAACTAAAAATCCAAAAACACGTGTCTCGGATACATGAATCAATCAATGTAGATGGGGGTGGAGTGCCGACTTGGTAAAGAAAGTTATGTTTTACTTTTAAAATTATAATAAATTAAATTTTCATATTCAAAATAAATATAAAAACAAAATTTAATTTTTTTAAAGACCAAATGACATCTTAGTAATTACAAAATTAAAAAATAGTTCTTTTTGAATTCTTGATTTGATAAATACTAACTTCAGACAATTCAAATATTAATGTACAAAGATGAAATCATTTTTCTCAAAAGCTTTAGCTCTAGTGCGAGATGCGCAACCATACCCTCTATAATGAATCAGGTCGAGCATCCACCTCATTAATATGTGACCCAAATTTCAATGGATATTCGTAAATTGATTGAAAGAAGTGATAAAGATGTCAAAATATTGTTTGGGAGGTTTCAGAATCAAGTTGGAATTGAAACGAGGAGCCTGAGCGCTCGCCGTCGTCCACTTACCGCTCGCCTACTGCTTGAGCACGGGCATGAGGATGCAGCTTGAGCGGCCTATTTATCCTAGGAAAATTTGTTTTCATTTGTTGACGCGATTTTTTATCTTATTTCCGTCTAAAACATATTTTTTTGAATCCTATATATACTCCACAAAATTATGGTTTTGTATGAACTTTGAATAGCATTATATACACAATATTGTTGTGTTCTTTTTTCATCTTATAGTGAATTTTCCGTTCCTCTTCTGATTTTTTGTTTTCTTGTATTGTGATTATTATTTCATATTTTACCATAACTCACTTTTCTCTAACAAGTGAAATTAGCACGCGTAGCTACTTAGATTTGCTAACGCACACTGTCCATTTGACTTTAGCCTAATGTTCAAGGGGCAGTGCTAAGTACGAATCAGCCCCTGCCAGGCCACACACATCGGGAGGGGAGACTCTTTTTTTTAATAGGGGCGGCTGCACAGTGAAGGGCTTGTAATGCCTATGTGAAATGAGCCCTTGTACCAATGTTCAAGTGATGTACGTAACCACGAAAAATGCAACAAGATTTGACCCATCCATATGCATGTAATAATTACAAGGGTACACGTGGGGACGAATTGAAGAACCCTAGATAAAGAAGTGAAGAAAGAAGACACGACCAATGGCCATATCTTATCAGTCAGATAAAGATTTATATTCACGTGTAGTCAATATTTCTTGTCGGATATATCAGACATAGCATTAATTGGGCCCATTAATTCACTGTTGTCTTATCCTTTCATTAAACTTTGATAATGCAGTCACTGAGCATCTGAATTTGTACAAAATAATTTGTATAACAAATGGTGTATTCAATTTCCTGCATTATTTGAAAAGAAAATGGGTTCTGTCGGATCTCTAGAAAATATGGAGTAATGGGATATATTATGGCCCCGTTCGGGAGGGTTTAAAATCTAATTAAAATTGAAAATATGGTCGTTATTGGGTCCCACCCGTCTAATAAAAGTCAACAATAACGACTATATTTTCAATTTTAATCTGATTTTAATCTCTCCCACACAAGATATAAAGGCTTAAACTCGTCATTTTTGGGCTAGATTTTCTCATGAAAGCTTCATGGATTATGGGAAAGGAACTCTCACCATAACTTGAGGGTATGTATGGGAACCTTTGCTTTCAATTTTTAGCAATTAATTGACTGTTTTTTTACTGTAGAATGGAGTGCACTTTGGCAGTGAAACCTAACATTGTAAAAATGAACTATCGAAGAAGCCCATATGTCACGCAAAATGAATTAAATAATAAGGGCAAAAAATCATTCTGTCATAAAATGGTCCAATATTACGACTGTCATGTCAGTCTTCATTGAAAAATGGTGAAAAACAACGATCTAAATTTTACTTTGCAACGGTTAAAATTACAATTTTAAGTGCAATAAGACACGAACTAAATCTATAAAGTTGGTCATAAGACAGGTGAAAATAACGCTACTTTTCAAGTATTTTTCAAGAGAAATGCTATGTTTAGACAGTGTTTCACACAATGTTTCATAGTTCTCTCACATGGAGAAGGGCTCATATACAATAAAATATTTGTGAACCTCCCACCATGTGAGTGAGGTGTGAAATATTGTGTACACTACAAGGTGTACACATACTAATTCATTTTTCAAGTAAGGCTTCTTACACAGTACGGGATTGCTGAACGGAGATCCTACAGTGCTCAGCTAGGCAATTTGACCCTGATAATGATGGCCCTTCTTTGGAAAATATAAATTTTGAATTTTTGGAGAATGAATCATTAAAAATTGTAGAAAACTTTTGAATTTACGTGTTAAATATTTTATTAAAGGGTTGAACCCCAACCTTGAGGGTTTCCCACCACTCCGCCCTTAGAGCATTGTGGAGGAGGTAAATCACGGGATGTGCCTTAGTAAATCAGGGTACAAGAGCTGACATATCGATGTCTATAAAAAGTCTAATTCCATACCTTGTAAGAGGTGAGAATCGAACACTCACACTGCAGCTGCTAGCTTAGTTGAGATTACCTCACTTCTGTCTTTTGCACCACTGAATTATGCCCCGAGGGCACGTGTGAATGCTTGATTAAAAAAGAGTACGTAGAAGAAAAATTTTAAAAAAAATGAGAGACAAACGTATCATTTTGTTAACATCAATGTGCATTTGAGTACCATTGCATTGTGTTAAGGTCAATTGTCAATATATATCCTCTACAATATAAAAAGAGACAACTTTCTTTCACTGTTCCTAAACCATTTGGCCACTCAGTCGAGCCGTTTTCAAGTCCAGTCATGCGAGCCGAGCCTAGCCAATTTTTTTTTCCCAGCCATTTCTTTCTCGTACGCTTCTGTCTCCTTTTTCTGACTTCTCTCAGCTCTCTCTCCATTTTTACACGCAAACTCCCATCCTCCTCCATTCCTCACCCATCTCATTTCTCTGTTGACATTTCTCTCTCACACCTTTCATTTCCATTTTCTCCCTTGTAGAAGTCTTCCCCTTCTACATCTCTACAAACAAACCCTCATCTTCCTCCTTACCCTCCACCTCCACCGGTACCGAGAAGCATATGGACCACCGCGATCCCAGAGTGCCGTCAAATCTTAATTCCAACAAGAACAAGTGCTCCGATGGTGCACAGGTTTTTTTTTTTCTATTTTTTGCAATATGCAAATTTTAGGCGATTTTAGTGGAGTTTGTGGATATTTCTAGATGTCAAAACTCTTCGGTTGTGGATCTGGTTTTCTTTCAAGAAACCTTGAAAATTTGTTTACGGGATGAGCGTTTGTTATTTTGATTTGCTTTTGTAGTGATGTGTTCCTTTTGCTCTTGTGGTTCTAGAACATTTATTCTAGAGAAATTTATGACACATTTTTGAAATTTACGAAACCTCCCATTTTTCTCCTCCAGAAATATCCCTGAATTATTTCTAAGGTACTGTGACTACTGTCTTCGATTCTCTGTTTTTTTCTCTCTATGGATGCAGGCTTGCGTACGTGTGTTTACAGCAGTAATTGTTTGGGTTTGTTTAGCTGCACCTATATGTTTGGTTTTTGGATTTTTTCTTGCCTTGTTTTGGGACTATCAACATAAAAAGTGAGCCTATTTCTTGATTTATTTCTGTTTTATGCTGTCTTCATTGATTCGAAAAGGTGGGTTTCACAATTTTCAGATTACAATTGTCCGAAATAATCAACTTCTTGTGCAAATGCTGGAGACTCCTGTTGTGTTCTTTCTCAAGGGGTCAGGTGAAGTTTTGTTCTTTGAAAATACTCTTGGATTTCTTCCAGAAACTGCTGGTGGACTTTCAGTTTGCCATCAAACTGCTGTTGGTAGACTTCTAGGTTTGCGATTAAACTATTAAATTAACTTAGCATTATATTTCTCACCATATTACATAAACATGATTTTATCACTAAATTTTCGTGTAGTAGACAAATGCGAGGCGTTTATTATATAAG
>CAIGRM010058191.1:0-12512 GCA_903798335.1 Fraxinus albicans
GAGTGAGGCGAGGTTGTTGGTGGTGAAATCTGACGATCTAGATGGCCGGAAAGTGGCTTCCAATCTGTTTTTGTTGACAATGGTGGTTGCAGTGATGCAATGGTGGCTGGGTGGAGGTGATTGAAAACATGCAAAACGCGTTTTGAAAATTTTTGTTTGATTATAATTGAAAACATCAAAAATGCGTTTTCGAAAATAGGAAAAAGAATGTATTTTCACTGTTTTGGAAATCGAAAATAGAAAACGACTTGAAAACGGTTAAGAGAACATGCCCTTAGCTATTTGGCAACTTTTTTTTTTTTTTTTTTTAAATTGCGTTTGTATTGACTATAGACATTGATTCTAATGATTCCATTATTTTTTATTTTTTGGTTTTTGCGTGGGCGGGAAACCAAACCATACTCATTCACTATATATAGATAACGACCTTTAAAATTCTGCTGAAAATAACCAAAATAAGATGCCAAACAAGTCCTTAATTAATACAAAACTCGACTCATCGGACCACGAGTTAAAAAAATGTCTGTTTAAATGAATAATAATCCAAAAATTATAAAATTGGTACCACTGAAATCTTTGAATTTTTCTACACCAAAACTCATCGCTCAAGTGACCCGAGAAGTTCCAATTAAGGTCTAAAACTCTACGTAGTCAGCGAAAACTCCAAACTAAAACAAATATTGTTCTTCACATAATGTGAACCCTAGATTTAATATGTTTGAATATACCAAATTTATAATATTTTCTCAAATCTACACCTTGGTCCCTAAAGTTTGCAAATTTGTAAATTAATCCTTGAACTTATCAAAATAACGACAAATTCCTCCAACCTTAAATAAGGTGACATGATCATTCTTAAACTATACTTTAAGCCCCTTTTTATCTATCATTAAACTAGGAAAATAAGTTTTGGAATAATGAATTTTTGGAGAATGTATGGTTAAAAAGTAGGAAAACGTTTTGGGTTTAAGTGTAAAATATTTTATTGTGAGAATTTGTGGTTGAAAATGAGTTTGAAAAAAAAATTGAAATAATGATAGACAAATAGGGGCTAAATATGAAAAATAAAAATAAAAAATGCAACATTTCCTAAATTGCAATTTAATTCCTAAACTTTTTAAACCATGTAATAAAGTCCCAAACTACTTTATGATCCTCAAACAACTCGAAGTTCATCATTTCTTTGATTAAATATTACTTTCCAAAAACATTTACTTTAGTCCCTTAAAATTGAAAAAATTCCAACTTGGCCCTCATGTTTTTAAATTTTGCATTTAAGACACGGAGAGATTTGGGTACTACGCAGACGCTCTTAAATTGCCTTTATGATATCAATTCTGATGTAAACGAATACAAGGATTTCAAAGGCACCAATTTTATAATTTTTCCATCGCGAGAAGGTTGTCAAATGATTATTTTTTAATTAATTGGACACATTAAATCACAAACGGATAATACACAAAATGTCGTTACCTTTAACTTCACAAGTTTTGATCCAGATCCGTCGCGATAGGTGCTGGTTGGGATTGACAGTAGTGGCAAAATTAGATGAGGTATATTATTCGAGGTATTAAGAGCTACAACTTGAATAACGGTCTAGAGTGACGATATCTTACAGTTGACCATTTCATCGAGTCAATTTCGGATTATATTCCTCAAACATTAAGAAATAATTTTGGTACCTTTCAATTTGCAAACCACTAAACTATGGGTTCACATTAACAAGTTTAAAATGGTTACATGAAATGGATTTAATAAATCTAATTTGTGACGGTCACCTATTTTGACTTATTTTCGAGATACATTTCTCGACCATCGAGGTAGTTCTTCATATTATTTCAAAGAATTCACGACTAGCCATGTGATGAATATTTCAAAATGAAAAGCCGTCAGACAATGGACTCAAAATATCTAGCCAAATATGGGTACTTAAAATGAGTTTAATAATTTTATTTTGTTCTCACTAACTCCGATGTGAACTTAAATAAAATTATATTTGACGTCATCGAGACTTGTCTAATTGGAATAATTAAATATAAAGATACAACCAATTTTCGGATAGTTATAAGTTGTGTCTACGTGCATATATATATACACATGTTTCTTTTTAGAAATTGCAAGTTCCCACTTAAAAGTAGTGTTTTAAGGTAGCTATATTGCATGTTTTTTTTTTTGTACATTTTGTTTTCATCTTTAATTTAATAATTGTATTAAATAAGCAAACTTAAGGGTAAAAGTAAGGGCCCGTTTGGCATAACTTTTGTTTTTGCTTTTACTTCTTGTAAAAGAGCTTTTAGATGAAGCTCCCTTAATTTTTTTTTTGAAAACTAATTTTTAAAAGCACTTCATATTTCAGAAGTGTTTTTAGGGAGAGTCACATAGGACTAAGTTTCTCTAAAATCTCTTCTAACCGGCAAGAGCACTTTTCTAAAATTAGCCAAATGGATTCAAAAATTGCTTTCGGGTCTCAAAAGCTCATTTTAATT
This sequence comes from Fraxinus albicans, assembly GCA_903798335.1. Lineage (NCBI taxonomy): Eukaryota > Viridiplantae > Streptophyta > Magnoliopsida > Lamiales > Oleaceae > Fraxinus > Fraxinus albicans. Next base: position 2,487 of record CAIGRM010058191.1, read on the forward strand.
TTTCAAAAGTTATGCCAAATGGATTCTAGGACCCGTCGTGCCTCGTGTTCATCTTTTCGTTTTCTTTCTCCCGTCAAATTCCTCCTTAAAAAAAATATGCAGGGCCCCGTTAACTAATTAATCCTGAATCCGCCCCCTTAACTTGAGAGTGAAATATGGATAATGAAATACTTCAATTTGACAATATCAGGCTACTTGGTTAGGATGGTGAGGAAATATGAAAGATGATTTATTTATTTATTTTTTCTAATTAATTAGGGTTTGTTTTAGGTCAAACATTTAATTAGTTTTAAGAAAAAAATTTAAAATTTTAAAATGAAGCCCCTATTTGACCCCATTTTTTTTTTTTCAAAAGCTTATTTTTTAAGAACTCATTTTTTATCGCACATTTTTCTGTAAAATAATTTTACACGTAAACTCAAAATATTTTTCTTTTTCTTTTAACCACACATTTTTCAAAAAAATCACTATTCTAAAATACATTTTTCTCAAAAAAGAGTCTCAAACAATGGCTTAGTATTTTTCATATTTAAAAAGGTCAAAAGAGTACCTTGCCTAATTATCACTTCATTATTTTCTCTAATGTTTCAACTACTTATTGAGTTGAATAACTATCAATAGTTGTCGTTTTGGATGATGTGTTTAGCACATTTGGCATAGCATACATGCTAGGTCTAGGCATTAAGTGGTCGATTAAGGTATTTCAATACTTAAAAATATCGATTATATTTCGGGTATTCCAGAAATGGAACAATTCGGGTCCTCATATATAAAAACATTAGGGATAGCACCGAATCCGAATAGGAACCAACGATTTAGATTTTAGTTTAAATTACATTTTGAAAACAAATGATTTTTTCTTAATAAATCTCGTTTGATCCATATATAACTGAGACATGCTAGAGCTTATAAATTAGTCTCATTTGACTCAAAATAATGCTAGGGGTCCAAACTATGAATATATCAAGTTCAATTGCCACACATAGTAAAAGAAATTTAAAAATCGCTTAAATTTGTAAAGAAGTTGAAAATAAAAAAAGCTCGAATTGTACATAATAATGAATGTTTTGATTCATCATCTTACACTACAATTCTAGTTTGAACTTTTTGATTCATATAAAAATCAAATTGCAAATATTAACATGTACCATCAAGAATACAACAATCTAATGTGAAGCGAGAGACAAAAAAGTAGGAACTAGTCTTGATTTCTTAGTGTTATCGTCCAGAGTTTTATTTAAATTACCTCCCAAATTAAAGTTTTTAAATTTTGTATGTTTTTACCTAGCATATATCTTGTAAAAAATAAAAATAAAAAATTTTAAAAAATCGGTTCCAATCAGGTGCCTATGATTTTGGTTCAAGAACCAAGAACTTATTCGGATCCTATCAGTTCTCAATTTTGATTCCTAATTTATTTATTTTTTAATCAGACTAGAACCTCCAAATCCAATTCAGGAGGTTCGGTTCCGATTAAAATGTCTAAGCCTAATACACCGCATTTCTCTCTTTTGTTGATGATAAAGATACAATTAATCAACAACCCATAGAGTAAAGAGAAAGGTGGACCATAACATACACTATATCAATAATCTTTTTATGCTTTTTCCCCCACAATATTTTCAACATAAATTGTTGGAAAAACTAGACGATTTGTGTGTAGATATTTATCAATGAACACGATCAATTAAATAACATAAATATAACATTAATAAATATAATTCAATTACAACATATACATAAAATATAAGTAGATAATTATAAAACAAGTTTTAGGGAGTTACGCCAAGGACGATGTCCTAAAGTTGTGTTACCTCCCTTTTGTGTGGGTTTTATCGGCACTACACGGCTCCAAAATGAAATTCATATGGCTCACAACCGATTCTCCTTTAATGGGCAAGATCATATGGAGATAAAAATTTAGTATTTGTTGAAGTAGCAAATGTATAGAAATATAGTATGAAAATATATGTAGAGAACAATCCACTAACTTGTGTTTTTAAGTTATGCTTTGCAATGTAATATCCCTCCTTTTACAGTGTGAGATTTAACCCCCACGTTCATGATTAAATCAACATAAAATATAAGTTACACTCTAATAATATTAGTTTTAATTTTGTATTAAAATTGAAATTAAAATAAAAACTGCAATATTAAAATTTACTTTAATTTTGAAGTTTTAAGACTTTTGTTACAACAAAAACAACCATCCATTTGTTTATAAACTGAAGTTAATATAGAGATGACTCCTTTTTCTTCTTCTTTACAACTCTATGGATATCAAAGCACAATTTAGGCATTTACCTAGCGAAAGGCAAAGAAACTCGTGCCCTTCATTGTTAATGTAGTTTTTACCACTCCATATAAGGGCATGAGTTCATCAATGGTAGATTCTCTTAATTGAGTTGTAGTTGTAAAAATCTAACTGTCTGTTGAGTATACAAATATTAATTAGAATTAGGGTTATGCTTTTAATATAAAGTCTACATTTGAAGATACAACCACAAGTCTTAGAGCATGTCTGTTGGCAATTTTATACAGATTTTGATCAGAAATGTGACCCTTTTTTTCAACCAGCATGGCCCACATGTGAGACAAACATTCAACAAAGGCGGCTGAATAAAAAAAATAACGGTACAAAAAGGAATTTTTTTGAAAAGTTAAGCTGTACCAGACACAGCCTTAATATGGTATCATTTCAGTATGCTCTAAACAAGTAATTTTGTAAGTGTAAACTCCACTTGTTCTCTTTCTTGATTTTTTACTGCTTGTTACGACGTTTCCCCAAAATTTCTCCTAAAACTCGAAAGTTGTAGCACCGTGCCGATTAGAGAAATTTAGTCTTGTTAAAATCGATGAGACCACGAAGCAATACAATAACATCATCCTCCGTGAAGATTTGGCCATGGAAAGTAGGAGGTTTCTCTATGGATTGAAGGGGCATAATGATGTAATTGTTTTGTTCCAGATTTTCAAAATCCAAATCCTTATTGGAGCCCTCTGCACAAGTTTCTAGTTTGGTCCGAGTATTGTTCTCGGCACCTTCTACCTCTTTTTGTTGGAGAAGTTCTGTTTTTTGTGGCACAACTTTTGGGCTTCCAACTTGATCTTCTTCAACTGATTTTTCTTCTTCTTCTGCCACTGTTGCTGCTATTATTTGTGCCACATTTTCTTCAACTGGGAATACTAATTTTTTAAGAAGATTTCTTGATTTTGTTTTTCTCTTTCGGTGGGATTTGGGGGCATTTGGTGCCTCTTCCCTTTCTTTATCAGAAACTTCAACTTCGTCTTGTGTTACTTCTTCTTCAACATGTGTATCTTCTTCAGCAGATGAAGTTGGGAACGCTATTTTTCTAGACGCCATATCCACCAGAATACCTCTGCAAAAAAAGAACATAAAATATTTAAATTTTCAACAATTATATTTGTGCATTATGCAAATACACAACACAGGCATACATGCCCAGACCACTAACTAATTAAAAGTATCGTTTCATATAAACTCAAAAGAATTTCTTACCAGCCAGCCAATGAAACTCTAAGTGTTCAAGGAAATGCAAAGAAAGATTATATTTATATACGAAAGAACACAGAAAATGAGAAAAATAGCAATAGTTTGGTTCCAAAAATTGGTGTCCGTCCCAGTTCCCAATCCCACTACTCTGATAAATTACATTCGAAATCAATCTTAATTCAAAAATGTATTGTGTTCAATTTTAATTGGAAAAATCAACCGTTTCTCGAATAAAATTTCTTCCACAACAAAAGGTTAATTTTTCAAGAAAATTAATAAATGCAGCCACCAAATCTCTTTATTGCCATTTTATAATTTTCCATGCATATATATTTTCAATATTTCATTACCTAGATAGCAAAACCTTCATTGATTAGAGTTAGGCATTGGGGCTTGAGCTCCTTGGCACGTTGGTCAAGCCCTTAATTTTTATTCAACATTTGTCACTCTCGATCGTGAACGTAGTATGTTATGAAACATGTGGCCTGAAGAATGAACGAAAATTGAAATATATACGTACAAAACTTTGTAATTTATTCAGTTAGAATTCAATGAACAAATGTTGTCACCGTCACACAACAATACAATATATTCTATTGATTAATATGATTGCGATAATTTTAATCATTTAATTTAACTCAAAATGTAGCATTTAAATTATTGTAATATGTGGCTCGTATAGAGTGAAACGCATGTTTACTGGACTAAATAGGTCGATCTTGTTTGCCAGGGATGCTTAATGGGTTGGGATGCGGGAGTAGAGCCCTCGCGATACGATTCATGGGTATTTTTGGATTTTTCACTTTAATCTTGTATCCAATGAAATATCACAACGTACCAAATTGGGCAGCAGAGCGGCTGAAGAATCTCCATTATTAGCTTCGTTAGACAACATGTGTGAGTCAAAAATGCTAATCCATTGTCTAAGGAAATTCCAGTGCATTTTTGTGACTTCTGAAACTGAATAATGGTCTCATTGAAGACATCATGTTGAGAGATGAATATCTTTTGACTAGATGGGTGAAAGCATTTGTGTCCTTTGTGCTATATCCCACAAAAACACAAGTTAGTGTTTTAAGATTAAATTTGTTTGTGCCTGTGTCCCGAGTGTATGAAAAACATTTAGAAACAAATACAAGCAAGAAAGAGTAAGAAAGGTGAACATCATGCAACTTAAAGTAAGGGATATCAAAATTAATAGCAGAAGATGGATGCCGATTTAGTAAACCACAAGGAAATAGCATGGTCTTGCCTTGCTCACGGATTATTCTATGGCGACGCTCAACCATACCGTTTGTTTTGGAGTATGAGGACAAGAAATTGTTTTCCAAGAGATAAAACATGCACTAAACCCCACAAATCACAATAGACTTCATTAAAAATAATTGAGCTACATTTTTTGGAACAATAAAAAGGCATTTTGCTCAATTTGTCTAATTGACAACGGTCACAAATCGATTGTAATTTGTTACCTCCTTGAACTTGAATCAAGCTCTTATTCCTAAGTAATTGAAGTGCGGATGCTTGGGGATGTCCTAACTGTTGATGTCGTACCTCTGCAGTGCTTATTCTAAATCGATTTGAGTACGGCAATTCGTGAGGAATATCCGTTCCATGACACAAAAATTCACATTAGATAATTCACAATTTAAGGGATAGCCATGGGCGGACCTAGGGGGTCCCGAGGGCAAGTGCCCCCAACTTTTGAGATTTTCTTTTTTATATATAAAATCGTTTTTGGTATCGATTGAAATCTAAATTTTAATCTAAATCAAAGTTAACAATTAATTTTAATAACATATTTCATGGAATCCATAATTGTTTATCTTTTATCAAAATTTACTAAAAAATTGATTTTAATCTTCACCAAATAGAGGCAAAATCACAATAAATTTGAAATTATTTCGAAAACTACATTATGAGCATGTCAAATAGTCCAAACAGATATCAAAAATAATTAAAAATACGTTAAATGTGAGTCTTAAAAAAGATGTCTAACCCGCATTTTTTTAAAAAAAATTCAATTATTTCATTAACATTTATTATTTTTGCGATACAAATTTCTCAATATAATTTTTATCATTTTATATGAAATATGATATCAAAATTTTTTGAAATTTTATATCCTAAAAAGTCATGTCCCATGTAAATTTTTGGATGTTGAATTAAACGGGATATGATTTTTTTGAACGTAATTTTCGATTGTAAAATTTTTCAAACTTCTTTATAAGTTCGATTGTACTCCCTAAATTTTAAGATCTGCGTCCGTCCTCGGGATAGCTACCAGTGAGTTGACTTGCATAGAGTAAATTCTTTGCTAAATGGGAACGTGAAGAATATTATGAAGAGGATGAATCACCGACCGCTTTAATGGAAAGGGAAGTGCTATCTCCAATTAGAACGAAATTTGTCCCTAAATATGGGCGTAAATTTTTGAACAAACCTGCAACTTCCTGTCTTGTAATAATTGAGTTGTCCAAAGTAAGAGCAGTCCGTGCTTGTGGAATTTCATCCTGTCGGACAGATTTCTTAGGTAAGTACCAGCAGATCTTAGCAGTAAGACCCATTACACTACAATATTGGCAGCTATGGTTTTTATTTTTCATAAAAAATGTTATTTTTCACTTAAATTTCTATTTTTAATGTCTGATCAACATTTTTTTAACGAAAAATATTTTTCAAAAGTTAGTCACATAATCATGTTTTTCTTAAAAACAAGAAAATATTTTCTTCACAAGTATGTGACTATTTTTTAGAACATTTACATTTTTCAAAAACTCAACTTTTCGGAAAGTATAATATTTTTTAGGTTAAAAAATTAAACTTATTAAACAGATTTTCATATAAATGACAATTAAATTATAAAAACTGATTATTATTTTTTAAGTTTTATGTAAGTTCCATACTATTTTGGGACTCAAGATTGTGCTTATCCATTACTCCATCCGTTACAATTATATAGGCTGAATTTCCTTTTTCTCTAAGCTGTGTGTGTAGCATAACTCTTATTTATATGCCTCACTTAGAGGTGTCAAGGCGGACGGCCGGCCAAACCCGTAAAAATCGGCCCGGATCGACTCGGGACCGCTGGCCGACCCGTGACCCGAACGGGCGGTTCACGGGTCAAGAAGGTGTGACCCGCGGGATTCGCGGGTTGCACCTTTACTGGCTGCGATTAACCCGCTGGCCCGTGAAAAAAAAAATTTAAAATTTGAAAAAAAAGGGGGAGAGGTGCCAACCTAGTTGGGATGTACTTATTTTATAAATATTTGATAATGGTAATTAGAAATGCATTTAGTTGTTACTCCCTCCGTCCCAATTATATAGGCTGAATTTCCTTTTTCTCTTGTCCCACATATATAGGTTTGTTTCTTAATATATAATATTTTGTTTTGTTCATTTACCAATATATCGTTATTAAATTTTCCCCACTTAATATGTCAACTTCTTGAAATCATCCAAATATACGCATTTCCCATTTCTTGAAAACATAGAACAACTTTCATTTCTTCTTCAAATTCTTTATTAGTTCCAACAGTAATTTAGTTTTACATACTGAAAATTAAATAGAGATAAATTAGGAAAGATCTTGACAAAATTTAATTTTTCAATGACATTAAAGAAGTTTTTTTTAATCCATGTGAAAAACAAAACAAGTCTATATAATTTAGACGGAAGAAGTACTATTTTGTAGTGACGGTGGCGCTTGATGGTGGCTAACTAGACTAGGTCCAATAGCAATCATTTTGAAAGTCAGGATATATGGGCCCCCAAGTAAACGTGTGCACAAGTCTATTTCTTTTAATAATTATTAGCAGTCAATCTTCACATGTTGGAGTTAAAATTGCGTTTGATCCCGTTTGGCCCCGTCATTCCAAAAATTATGTGCTGATAGCATGATTGATAATGAAATATACACTTTCTATTCCTCAAATATATCTACGGATTTTGCTGCTGCTGCTGTTGTGTAATCCTCATGATGCTGTTCACTTTCCCTTGCTTTAATATAACCAACTAATTTGAATAATAAAAATATAAAGAAACGAACAATTTCGAATCGTTACAAGTTGTGTCTATGCGACTATACAAACACACAAGTACCAATATATAGAGAAATGATCCACAATTACTGATCATATGTCACATCAATGAGTTGAGAGCATTTCCAAGAAACTCTCAATTTTTAAAGAGCATATTTTATCATTTGGAGAGTATCTATAAATTCAAAGAGCAAAAATTTTAAACTGCTTCATCAACCTCTTTATTTTTAATATTTAATTTTACTATTCCCAACATGTATTTTTTTTTCATTCTTTTATTTTTACCATCTTCCCTCCAATACTAGTATCATTTCCCTCCATTTTCTTCTTTAACTCAACTGTTGGTCTTCATTTTCATGTCATTCCAAGCAAATTCAAGGTCTATTCATTTTAGAAAAAAAAATATTATCTTTCATTCGTGCTCTTTTTAATTATGTCTTCATGTAGATTAATCAAATTGATTCTTGATGACTCTGACTCAGATGATTATTTGGAGATAGCAATAGCATTTGTAGATGGAGAGTTACTCAATAAAAGGAGTTTCCACCTCTTAATCTTTTAGAATTGGGTTCCAATGGAGTATTTGACGCATGAAATTGATCATCAAAATTGGGATATTGGGCTGAAAACTCTGGGTTTTCATTTGTATCATTATATCGATTTTCGTCCATGCTGGTTTGAATATCCATGTTGTAGAAAAAGAAAAGATATATGTGCAATGTATATATAGAGCACATCTTAAATATATACATGGACCGAAAAAATGGCCCTTGCAATGATTCATTGAAGAGATATTGAGATTTGCATATATTATTTAATTAAGTCAGTAAAGTGTGCATTGGAAGTTGGAATCTTCGAAGCATTAAATTATAGAGAGTTGGGTTTGACTCTCCAAATTGAAGAGTCTTTTGGAGTAAAATTTTAAAGATTGACTCTTTAAAATAGAGAGCATTCTATTTTTAAAGAGCTTCTTGAAGATGCTCTGGTGATTAATAGATCATTTTATACATGCACAAGCACACACATGCACACACACAATAGTTAATCATCATCACGTTTGATCTTTTGAGTAATTGCAAGTTCCCACTTGAAGAAGTGTTTTAAGGTATATTGCATGTTTTTTTGTTTAAATCTTAAATACCTTGTATTAAATAAGCAAATTTATGGGTAAGAGTAAGACCTGTTGTGCCTCGTTTTCATCTTTTCGTTTCCTTTCTACCGTCGAAGTCCTCTTTAGAAAAATATGCAGAAATGCACTACATTTACAGTGATTAGAGGGGTTGTAAAATTTACAGCCCTCTACCGTCGAAGTCCTCTTTAATTTGTGGGGCCCACACTAATTAGAGAGAGCTATAAAATTTACAGCCCTTTAATCACTGTACAAGTGATTTTTTTCAAATATGCAAGCTCCCTTCGACTAATTAATCATGAATCCGTCCCTCACTTGAGAGTGAAATATGGATAATGAAATACTTCAATTTGACAATATCAGGCTACTTGGGTGGTATCGATGGTGATGAAATATGAAAGATTTTTTTTTCTCTAATTAATTACGATTTGTTTTAGGTATTTTCAGCTATTAAAAAGTCAAAAAAAGTACCTAGCCTAATTATCACTTTATTATTTTCTCTAATATTTCAACTACTCGTTGAGTTGAACAACTCTCAATCGTTGTGGGTTTGGCCAATGGGTTCTCTCTTTTATTGATTGTAAAGATACAACTGAAAAACTCTAATCAACAACTCATAAAGTAAAGAGAAAGGTGAACCCTAACTTAAACTTTTTTTAAAAAAAAAACTTAGACTATCTCCGTAATCTTTTTATGTTTATGAGCAGGGGTAGAAACAGACATTTTGAGTTGGGGGCACAATCAAACCCTGTATAAATTGAATACTTTGATCTTGATTTTTGAATGATTCATACTTGACTTGAGACATTGCAGACTTACATTTAAAAAATATTTCTTCATTAATATTTTGTTAATCATTTTCATCAATTTGATTTTGTTANGTTAGAGGGTGCACAATCAAACCCTGTACAAATCGAATACTTTGTTCTTAATTTTTGAATGATACAAACTTGACTTGAGACAATGCAGATTTACATTTAAAAAATAATTTTTTCATTAATATTTTGTTAATCATTTTCATCAATTTGATTTTGTTAGAATTTGGGTATGACCCGAATTTCTTGTTGAAATAATTGAAAAATTCTAATTGAAGTGCAGGCCATGAAGAGTTCACATTTGGAATGTTATTGGAGTCTTATGTAATGTTGAAATTCTATTTGGAAGCCCATTGGGAGTTGGAATTTGTTTTGGACTCAATTTTATGGCATCCTATTTCATCAACAACTCTACTAGGAGGGTTTGGACGTCCCCTACATATTCCCTATAAATATTATGCTCTTTTATACAATTTTATGGTGTAAGAATAATGTGAGAAAAATGATTACTAGGTTTTAGGAACTTTG
>CAIGRM010058198.1:0-17248 GCA_903798335.1 Fraxinus albicans
TTTCATGGGCCGATTTTTACGGGTCATGGCCGACCCGTCCGTCTTGACACGTCTACTCACACTTCCGTCCTTGAATCCATGCACGACCACTTCAAGTTTCCTCAGTGGCTCCCGACGATGACTGTAAATTTTGGCGAAGCCAGCACGGGCGGCAACGCCCCCTCACCAGGTGCTGACTCCACCATATGTCGTTATGTTTATTGTTTTTTACCAACATGCTGGGGTGTAAAATATTGAATCCTCCTATCATATGAAATTTTTGTACTTCATACTACTACATCCAGTGAGTATATAATAATTGGGATGAGTACAAGCTGTCATTTTCAGAATATGCCACTATGGGTTGGGCGATGCTTCACACCTTCATCGCTAGTGCACTTAAACTGGCCATTTTATTTGACAAATGTTTAAGTTGAAGCATTAATTTGGAAATTAGGGACAAAGACGAACCCAACACTTGGCGAGGGGGCGCAATCGCTCGTGCTAGATCCGTCTGAGTCTTCAATACAGCTGGGCGCGGGGTCACTGTTGTTGTTGCAGAGAGAAGACGAGATGAAAAAGACCATTATTTATGTTTGGACCCCCTTTTTTGCCCTTCTGTTTTGGGTTAAGAGAGTTGGACCTTTTTAAAAAAAATTAGGCCCAATATAAATGAAATAATATCCATTGCATTTACCTTCAATTTCCTGTATTGATTCAAACCTTTTTTTTTTTTTTTTAAAACAAGTTTTATGCAGTTTCTTATACAGTTCAATGGAGACTTTTGGGATAGAGAATTGTTCATTTGGGTGCAAAAGAAAAAGATCAGAATTCTTTGTAGTTTTTGTTGCTCATTTGGTGTAACAAAATTGGGTTAGATTCACTTTCCAATTGTTGTGGAATTTTAGGAATTTGGGACAAAATGTCAAATGGTTGGTTTTCATTTTTTGAATCCAGTGGTGTGAAGAGTTGATTCAGTTGCAATGAGACAGATTCATTCATCATACGATTGATTTAGGAGCATCGTTCTTGATTTGTCTTTTTTTTTTTGGATTATTAAATTAGAAGAGATGCATGCTTAAGCTTGCTGGGGCAGATTGGAGCTTGCAGAATGACTATGGCTAGAGTGCACTCCAGGAGGCAATTTGCAATAAGTAAGAAAGGATTGCAAACATTATAATACCAATCCATTGAGTTCTTCTTGTAAGTTCCGATTTTTCATGACTTGAATTTCTTCGACGGAGTCTTTTGAGGATAGAGAATTGTCTGCCATAGCGAGTTTATTGAAAACACATCCAAATGTTGCTTAATAATAGTATCCAGTTCAATATTGCAATATTTTCAAAATATGAGACCCCGTAGAATGAGTTTATCTAAGTTCACCCGTGCTGAACTTTTGTGTTGGGTTCGCCACTAATTAGGGGAATGGCAGAGGACCCAAGCCTTGTAGGAGGAGAAAATTTGTGGAACTGTGATATAACCATTAACTCATATCACGACACTTCAGTCATCGAATGTGTCGCGTTCGAGGTGGAGTCTAATTGCATCTTGGCTGTCTTTAAGGCTCATGCTTTCAAACCCATTTTTGCCGTTTCAGTGTGTCCGTCACAGAATTGAGCCCACTATTACTACATAAGGCCCATCAATCTTCTTGTGTGGCTCCAATTTAGCCCCTCTCCGAGTCCCTTTTTTGGGCTAAATGTGTTGATAAAAAAAGGAAAAAAAATCGTAAATGCATTAGAAATATGAAATAATTCTTTTTGTACCATAATTATTCTAAAATTTAAATTATATTACAGACATCACATAAAATCATCAAAAATACTGGCAACCAAACCTTCTAAATTCCATATACACAAAATGTAACAGAAACTCATGAATGGCCGTTAATCAAGGGAAATTTAATTACAGATGTTGCCTTTTGAAAATAAAATTTGAATTCAATAGCTGGTTGCCTTTCCATATTATTTCATTTTGCATTTTAATTACAGTTGTTGTTTGGCAAATATAAGTCCAAAGATAGTATAAGCGCCAGCCAGTTGCCATAAAGTGACGATGGCTCCTTGTGGCTTTGAATTCTAAAAAGTGAGGGAAATACTGCAGTTGAACGGATTTGGCTCAATGAATTGTATACTTTTCAATTCATAAAGGACAAACACATTTTATTTTTTTGTATTGGCACTGTTTTGACTGAAAATGATTCTTGATATGCAATCAAGTTATCGATTAATATATATTACATTACATTACATATTACGTTTCATTTTGTCAATTACGCAAGCGTAAACGTGGATTGGCGGTGTGAACTTATTCGCCATGATTTGATTTAGAAATAATCTATATTGAACTCTCATTGAATTTGCATGACTTAGAAAAATATTGTAAGGAATCCCACTTTGAAAGTTGAATGAGGATAGACTTTATGCCTCTATGACAATCATTATTCTTTTAATTTTTTAATTTTCTTATAATGTAAACTTTAAATTGCAGTGGTAATAACCATCGTTGATTTCGGTGATATCATTAGTTAACAACTTTAATTTAGCCAACTGTTGAGTATGGCAAATTATAATTTGAATAAAGGTGGATATGGATATTGATGTTTAGAAATATCGAAGATTACATGATGTAATATACACGGTATTCGTAAACACGTATAAATGTCAATTAGTTTTAACCTTTAGTCAATGTCGTCCAGTTACAGTTTCAACTACCCTTTACATTACGTGAAATACGAACACTATGGGAGTCCGATGGAATCTACCAGATCACAAACAAATGTTTCACCTGCGTGTACAATATGTATACTTAAATTCATCCAAGAATACAACCAATGCAACCTAAAAAGGCATATTCGATTGGTGCTCAAAATATATTAAAAAGAAGATAAGAATACACATTCGACACTTTGTTCTGTTTCCATGGGTAGTCATAGCAGTATAAAAAGTTCCACACATTTCTCTATTCCCTGAAGTGTCTGGAGGTACACATTTGCACCTCACACAACAAGTACCAAAAGGCACTGCTGCACAAATTTGGCCTTGAGTGTAAGCTGCACCTCATAAGTATAGAACTCAGAAGTAAGTTGTCAAAAATTGGGTTTTCCTGGTGAAAGTGAAGATAAGGAAAGATTATCATTACACATTCTGATCGTAATTAAAGCTTGTTTGAAAGGAAAGTAATGGCTATCCAACTTAATCCACGTATCTTTTCGGTTTTGCTTTTGATAAAAGGGGGGGGGGGGGGGGGGCAAACATAGGGATTATTTCGAAGGTACCGAAAGTGACGAAGACGAAGAAGAAGAAGAAGAGTAGAATCGAGCAAGGTGATCTTGCTGTTCTGTGTATCGGCGCCTGAGGTACTTTTCTAGGATTTCCATGACGCAAACAAACTTTTTCATCTCCTCGAGCTGGCGGCTCAGCTCGGCTTCCCTCGCCCTGGCTTGTTCGAGCCGCGCCTCTGTCTCGGCTAGCCGATCCCTCATATTCTCCACTGCCAACGCGTTCTCATTGTCGAGGGGTCGGGTCCGAGCTTGAATTTCGGATATTTCATCTCTCGAGGGCAATCGTCCGCCGCCGTAGCACATGGTTGCCGGCGTGTTTGTTTGTATTGTACTTCGTTCTTCGGAAGCTGTACGTTAATTTGCTAAGAGCCGTGTTTTACAGATGCAACTGGTGGTAGGAAGAGCCTATAAACGTCTTAAGCTGCTGCACTTTTATCGCTAGAACATGTTTCGCTAAGTGGGGTTGCTTTTTAGTTATTTTTGGACTCAAATATTTGAGTCACTTTTTCCTTATTTTTGAGTGATAAAAAGCACTTTTTGAAAACTAATATTTAAAAATAAAAAAAAATTAAAAGAAGGTAGAGAAGTTTAATAATCATTCACTAATAAAAATATAATTTACATACCCCCTCTTAAATGACTTATTATATAATATTTGTCTCTTTAAACCTTGTTTAGTAAAAATTTAGTGGGACAAAAATATCAATGGTCGCGCTACACTTACAGAAAAGCATTACCAGAAGCTGTACAGATGACGTGGCAGAGGAGGCGTTTAAAATGGCCAAGAAAAGAAACGAAAAGAGAGAGAGAAAGCAAGACACCAGTTCCCATTTCAAACTTATTCTCTGAAACCCTGGAGTTCCATCATTCCTGACCTCCGTCCGGCGGTGAATAGTGGCGTGGGTTGTAATCCGTCGTTGCCCGAAGCTATCTTGCTTCCCCTCACCCTGGATTTGAAAAATTTCAAAACACGGACGAGCGCGAAACGAAGCCGACTATCAAATCCCTGAATTGGACGATTTTCGCGATACTCTCCTCATCGTGTCATCACCGCCAGCAAGTAGGTCCCTTCCGTGTACTGCCAAGTTTTATTCAGCTGATTTCAGTAAATATTAACTGGTATTTGTTGAACTAGGAATATAGGTTTAGTATGTAGTTTGAGTTGAATTGATATGCATTTACGTGTAATTGATAAGTGGTATTGTTGAAGTTTCGGTTCTCTATTTTGAAATCCCAATTTCATTCATTTTCACTGAAATGCAGCTGAAATAGGAGTGTAGGTTGAGTCTGCAGTTAACAATTGTTTGAACTGGGATATTTAAGGTTTTCAGTCACAAGTAAATTTTGTGTTTGAGTTGTGGATTGATGTGTATTGGTGGAAATTCTTTAAAAAAATCTCTATTTTGAAGTGCCAATTTCATTAATTTTTACTGAAATGTAGTTGAAAATGGCTTTAAATTTAATGAGTCTACTATTGATGACGCAATCACCACTTTTCTTATGATTGTTGTTGTTGCTTCCACCCAGGATGAGAGGTAGAAATTTTGGTATTTGTCACAAATGTAGAAGCACAGAGCACTTCTTTAATGATTGCCCGATGAAATGGCGTTGCCCAGATTGTGCACATGGATTGGTGAAATGTTTTGAGGTTGAAAGAGAGACCGATAACAAAGGGCGCTTATTCAAAAAGTGCTGTAGAAATTGTGGTTATTTTGATTGGATAAAAAATGAAGAATCCAACAGTGAATCGAGTACCACGAATGAAATGATGAATCTCCAGGCAATCGAGGAAGTGAAGATTTGCCGACTATATTCGACAGACTAGCTCGAATAGCCAAAGACGAGACGTCGATATTTCGGTGAACATCACTTTTCGTAAGGGGAAAGAAAGTGCGGAAGTGACTGGAAAAGGCAAGGGCCGTGCTTGATCACGATGTACATATTGAATGGTTCCATTCAATTAAGCTCTTAGTGAAACAAATGTAACCTGTGGGCAACATTAACATGTTATTGCTTCTAACTTTTTTGTAATTATGTCAAGACAACTTTATGTCTCGTTAACTAAAATGTTAATGATTTTTGAAGTATGTTTGAACCTTGTATTGATGATTGTTGTTTTATTGATTAGTCCATTAGCTATAAATTATGGTATTCAGAGCATTAAATATGAAAATTAATTCTAATGGTATGATAAAGGTTCCATCCAACTCTGATGAGAGTCTCCCATCAAACTATACTCCGGTCTAGGTTGAAGTTTCGTAACCCTGACTATGACCATCCTCTGTCTTGTTACATTGTGATGGGATACCCACATAAAACTTCAAATGAGCAAGTGCAATTGCTCCGCTTAGTATTGCGGGGGATCATCATTACCATACATCCCAATCACCATTATAAACCATAACCATACACAGCAGAAACCATACACAGCAGAAAAATAACCAGCAGAAATCATAATTAATTAGAAGGAATAAGGTCAGGAATTTCATGCTTGCATTTGTGAAAAGTATGACTGTAATGCCGTGGCATCTCTTTCACCAAGTTGTCACTGTCTCACTTGTTCGATGTGGTTGCGACAATCTCTTTCCACAAAAGACATATTCTCATACTCACCTGCTTCAACAACTGCGAAGTTGAAACTTTTGTGCAACGGAATCCCTGCCAAGTCATTCAACTCGAGCTTCCGTTTCACATTTGCAGTCAATAGTCGGTTGCATCGATACAATCTTGACTTCGAAGGGTTTGTTTTGTGATTGTGCTCTAGGTGGACGGTGTTAATTCTCCAAATTCCATTATCGTCTGCCGATGCAGTTATCTTCGCTTTACAATCAATCTGACTGGTTGGTTGCGGCTTGAAAGATGTGCTTGAATTTCTGCTTCTTCGCCCTTCAAGACTACATGTTACTGTCACATATCTAACAACTCCATCATCCCCTTTTTTAGAGTTCCGTTTCCTCACTGGAAACTCTACAGTGTACGCATATCGTTTATAAAAATCCAAAACCTCGTTTTCATCATCAAACATCATACCCACCTCCAGCACTTTCGCCTCATCTTCTCCTAACGTTACCTCATCCACAATGTTTATATTGTCCGCTACTATCACACAATTGAGATCTTCATTCACGCCTTCCATTGTTTCATAAACTACAACAATGTAGTGATGCAAGTCAGATTACAAACAAAGTATTAACATGAAAATGGAGAAAAAAGTTTTTACCTTCATTTTTTTCTAAAACACATTTACAATGCACCCAGCTTATTCCTCTCTTAAATCTTTTCCCTCTTAACAAAAATGGATAATTAACACTATAATGTAAAACGGTTTTAAACAGTTAAGAGTCAAAGAGAAAAAAACGGTAAGGGGTTGCAATCATTCAACATTTCACATACTGCTCATTTCGTGTAATTTTGGGTGCTGATCCGATTTTGTAACAAAGAGTTCAATGCCAGCATTTACCATTTTCAGCTGCAGATTTTCGAATTTTCAGCTATAGATCTGTGAATCAGCTCGGTCTCTGATACTCTTCTAAAGGGATTGCAATGCTTCAGCTTGGTCGATTAGTTCAATGCCAACATTTACCGTTTTCAGCTGCAGATCTATGAATCAGCTCAGTCTCCGATATTCTTCTAAAGGGGCTGTAATGCTTCAGCTAGGTTGATTGGCTATTTTCAATGGCTGCACGATCGATTAGCTCACCGATTTAGAAGAAAATGGCGATTTTGCTGTGGGCGGGACTGAGGAAGGAAAAGAGAAAATGGATGCCAAATTCTCTCTATTTTGGTCCAAACTCGCCTATTTTGTTTCCAGCATGCTGGCACGCCCCTTTCACGTAATTTTTTTAATTTTCTATACAGCTTCTGGTAAAACCCTTATATACACCTAGCATTTTTCAAATATCAAATGAATGATAGAGTACAATTATTTTTGAAATATTAAAAATAAATGATACCTCGTTAAATCCAGCAGAATAAAATCCAAATGAAAGAAAAAGAATAAACATACTCCCCCGATGTTGATCATCGAAAATATTTGAGTCGATGCGTTTCTATTTCATGACCGAGGTTTGTTTCACGGATCTCCACAAAATGTTGTTCCATCATGTATAAACATAGATCATGTTTGCGATTTAACTTTATATGGATCAAATAAAAAATATGCATATGCATATCCCACTAAAGAAGATTTCAATTTTTTACAATAAAATAATCCATATCAATAGTACTTGTCATGTAATGAAAAATGTGCCATATCAATAGTACTTGTCATGTAATGAAAAATGTCTTTAATATCATTCTAATGTCTTTAAACCTCTATTTCACAACCATTCTTTTAAAACTCTTTAATTCTCATACACATTTTCAATTAAACATTTAGCCCCTGTTTAGCCCCATTATTTCTTGTTAAATTATAATTCATTTTTCTATCTGTGCTTATCAATTACATATTTTTCAATAAAAAAATATTACATATAAATCCAAAAACTTTTTTGTCTTTTTTAACCATCCATTCTCCAAAAAATTACTATTTTTCTAATTATAATATAGAATAAGGGGGGTCAAACTAGAGTTTTTACAATAAAATATTTTGCATGTAAATCTAATTTTTTTACTCAAAATAATGACCATCAAACATGGGTAGATTGTGGAGAAATTGTTTGAGAATGACTTGTGAATATATGAGTTGGTTTTGAACTCCATTTTCCTCCCAATGTTGAATCAACTAGAGTTGCCTACTAGGTGTTTGATGAATTGCATTTGTAAACATTTATGTTGAATTAGGGTTACTTTAGCATTTGACATTGTTGATATATATTTTGGATAGCTTTTAGTGGTGAAATTCTTAGAAAAATGCATTTGAAATCACCAACACCCATATTTACACGCATATGCACGACATAGTTAGGCACAATTCACTTTACGTCACCTATTTCGTCCCACTCTCATCTAATCCAAATTATCTATGTTTGATGTCAAATTTGAATTGTGTAAGAACAATATGCCCTCTTTCATATGCCCAAGATCGCTCGGGAAAATTTCCATTTTTCTCGTCGATACCCGAAGTTGAACTTCCTTGGTTGATCATGGGTTCAAATGAAGAATTTTCATTGTTTGAGTTGATTTTGGGTTTGTGAACCTCACTTTGAATTTTTTAGATAATACTCATACTTCACTACATGTTTTACCAAGCATGGCATCATTCCGTCATTTTATGCTTTGTTGGTTTCCTTATTTGAATTCATTGAATGCGAGCGTTGTATACGTACATTTTGGCATAAGTTTGGGAGATTTGGTTACTCACGCTATTAGCTTATCGTTAAGTGACATATCATTCATTTATGCATCACAGGTATATTAATGCTTTCAATTTTTTTTTTTACTTACAAGATGCCTCCTAAGCAAACTGTTAAAGGAAAAGACAAAGCTGCATCTACATATGGTATTGCTCGTACTTGGGGACATGACAATGGTATACGAAGGTTTTTGAATCAAGAGTCCATGACTAGATATTTCGATATCATTAGCCATTGGACATTACTTGCGGAGCGAATGGTTAAACTAGATGACTTCCCAAGATTTGAGATTAGTGCAGAATTGTAGATGGGAAAAAAGGTGATAGAGAGACCACACCCAGTATACGAAGGACTTGGTCGGGAATTCTACGCCATTTTAATAGGGAGATAGACACCACTAGCTCCGAGCATTTACGTTGGACATTGGTTAGGGACAAGTGGATTATATTCTCACCAAAGGCCATATATGAGTATTATCAGCTAATCGGGAAAATGTTGTCCCAATTCCAGGTGACTTCCATTGGAACGAGATGGGGGATGTTTTGCTTGGGCGAGAGAATGATTGGCCATTGCAAACTTCAGAGTGGCATCAGATTGAGTTTATACATTCAATAGCTATCTTATGGTTGTTCATGTACCACAATATTGAGCGTACAACTCATCGAACCACATTCACTGATACCAAGATTGGATTTATATACCACTTGGTTAGGGGGCAAAAGATTGACTGGCGACATTCATCTATGAGCAGATTCACTCTCAAGGGATTTGAGGGGACCGACATTGTTCTTTAATATTTTCGAGTCTAATCGATGGGATTTGTAAGAGCTATGGGGTAAATATCCCATCTGGGGAGGTTCCAGAGAGACCTGACGTTTTTATTAATCGTGCTATATTTGAGGCTCAAGAGAAGCATAGAGAGCGGTTAGAGAGTGAGCGCCTTAGACATCAACCATATGAGTAGGTTCAAGCAGCCGACGATGTTGAGATGCCTCATGCTCTACCACTACCTAGCTATGTCGATACACAGATGTTAAGACTGATGTTCGCTACTATGACATATTCTAGCCAAGATATTCAGAGTCTTCAGCATGCTGTTGGAGCCATGGGTATGCGAAGTGATAGGTTGACCACCAGGAATTTTGTTACTACTGCCAGTGGGGAGTCTTTGGCTGCAAGAAGAAAGGTTGTGATCCTGAATGTGCGATTGATTATTTATGTGAACGGAGTTGATGGTATACAACTGAGGGCTGATGAAATGTGGGACCGATTAGGCAGCATCGAGACTAAAGTTCAGGAGCAGTCGACACTACTTTAGGGTATGCCGCGGTAGCTTGACGAGGATTTTGGCATGATGAGAGGCTTATAGACCGAGCTCACCCAACAGTTTGAGTTGATGCGTCAAATTCTTATACGACTACCTCCACCTTCAACAGATGGCACATCTGGCTCTACTTTTCCTCCACCATCTTTATCGTCACATCCATATTGATCCAGGGAGTATTTGTTACCTCTATTTTGGTACCTAATTCTATTTTTGTCCTACCCTCTGCATTTTACTAAATTTGTTATCCATTAAACAATGTTTGTATAAGTTTGGGGGGTGGTAGAACTTTAATGAAGCTTTGGTCGTTCATCGATATTTTTGCATCATTTATTGATTTTTGCGTGTTTAAAAAAATTATTAGTTTTTTTTTTTATTTTCTAGTATTTGCTTATTTTTTTGTATGCTTGTGTGGGTTTGATAATCTAGCCAACAATGATATTTGAATATTGGAATAAGCATGGGCTATAAATGGTGGAAATGTTGCATGATTGGATTAATCAATACTTGTTTATGTGAAACTTGATTCTTTATGCACGACACTCATGTTTATGCACAACACTCAAGTTTTACACATTAAATTGGTGATTTGGCTCATTACTTAGAGAAGAGTTGAATGTAGTAAGTTAGACATGAATAACCTCTATTGTATTTATCCATAATCCATTTATAGAGTAGTTTGTGGTGTGTTAGCTATAACATGAGAACATTGAGACAAGTAGAGGTTCAGTGCATGAAATTATCTTGTGTGGGTTGTCTAAAACAAATGAGACAAAGACGAGGTGAAAATCTTAAGTTAGAGGTTGGTTTTGGAGGCTAAACATCTAAAAGAAAAAATGAGCATAGCACTAATTTATGTGTGGATAAATTCATCTTTTTGAGCATGTATAACTCGGATGAATAAACCTGGGGCTATATGGTCATCTGACTTGGGAGTTATCAGCCTAAAACTCACTACTTAGGTTATATAGAAAGCAAATGAGAAAATGTTTTAAAAAAATAGAAGAAAAATAATAATAGTTAAGAAAAAGCACAATAACATTGATTAAGCTCATAAGACATTTGGTTAATAGAACTATACTTTTGATATGAGATAAGTAACTTAATTTAGTCTTAAAGGTTGATGCAGTAAAAAATATAGGAGAATCTCAACTTGTTGAAATATGAATTTGTGATAGTAAGATTCATCTAAGCTAAGAGAGGGTAAGGAGCAGAATTAAATAAGTTTGGGGGATTTTCATCTCTCGAGAAAAGAAAGAAAATATTTGACTACTGTGGGTTAGGAGTTGAGCCATCATGAGCTTGGTATGTTTACATGACTTTACACACACTCACGTCAAGTTCTACATATAATAGGTGGAGATTGATTTGATTTGTACTGTTGAAACTAGTCATTATGTGACTACTGGATTCCAATCCTGAAACACGACAGGTTGTCAAACCATGTTTTGTTTGGAGTTAAGCTATAGTTTGTTTGATGACAAACAATTGTTCAAGTTTGGAGGATTTGACAAGTATGTTATATACACTTATTTAGGGTACAAAATATAGACAATTGTTGGTAAATATATCGAAATATGGCTTAGTTCCATATAAATTATGTTTTGTAGGATAGCATTGGTGAACACTATGAAATTTAGAAAAAAAGAAGCGAAAAATGACAAAAATGGAAGAAAATCAAAGTTCAGGGATCAAAGTGAAAATATTCAAATGATTATCCAAAATAAGAAATGAAGATATGAAAGAATCAAAAACCAATTGAGAAAATGAATGAAGTGTTGGAAGAAGAAGAAGTGAGAAAAGAGATCAATAAACGAGAAAACGAAGCTCAGGGACTAAAATGAAACTTGTGGATTTTAGGTTAAACTATGCGATCGCATAGTGTAAATACCATGCAGTCTCATGTTTAGATTCAGGGAATTGAAGGAGTGAATTTAATTTATTTATGCGGTTGCATGTGAGTGTACTTGGAGAAAAAATCTAGTTTTCTTATATGATTTCAACTCTTATGGAAACAAATCTAAGGACGTCTTTTAAAGATCTAGGACCGTCCAAAGTTGGTTATCACGCATTACAACACATTCTAAGAGACTTCGAGAGAATAGAAGGAGACAAGAAATACAAAAATAAATTCTAAGAATCGAAGATTCAATTTAAGCTTTATTTGGGCAATGTCGATTCTTCAATATTTCTTTTGTTTTCTTTCTCATAACATGTTAGGCTAATTTTCTTTGTACTATGAGAATGATGAATCGTATAATATGAATTTTGAATCTTTAGTTTTACATACTTGACATTTAAAACACTTTTTGGATTTTAAATGATTTATATGATTTTCTTTTCTCCATAATTATTGTGCACGATAGTTGTGTGAATGTGGTTGCCTATTTTATGCATTCGAAATAAGGAAAATGTGTTCAACATATATAAATTGTCATGGGGTTCAATAGGGGATAGAAATATACCACTATACTCTATGTGAATCTTTAAGTATTATAAAAATTCATGCAATTCTTGTATATTCGCATCCATCATAAAAATATAGTTGAGTATTACTCGAAGAGATTGTTAAATAAAATAGGAATATTGATTCTTCAAAATTCAATCGTGTTGTAAAAGTGTAGAACTGAGGTTAAAATGTATTATTACATGGAAATTCGTGATCCTAGTGCGTTTGTCATTTATTAAACACATCAATTTGCATTTAATATAATTTGCATTTAGTTTAGTTAATATACTCATAATTGCATAGGTAGATTAATTTATTCATTATTTTATCACAAGCAACACTTCATATTATTCTAGCTTCGATTAAGGTTGCGATAATTAAAATTGAACTAATCAATCTCTGTTGTGGGACGACACTTGGACTCAACTCCACTTAATTACTTGTTAACGGATCGTACACTTGCGGCGGTTATACTTCGAAATATATTTTCATGAACAGCTTACTCTATCCTGTATCGATTTGCCTTGGGAAAATATATCAATAATCGGGACATCGAGCAACCTTGAGATTCTCAAATTAGTATATGATGCCTTTGAGGGACCAGTATGGAACACAAAACATGTTGCATTCCAGAAGCTCAAGTTTTTGAAACTTGAACAATGGAATATCGAGAGCGATCATTTCCCCAGGCTCGAACAATTGGTTTAGCAAAATTGCTACTATCTTGAGGAAATTTCTTCTGAATTAGGCCCTATTCCAATGCTAGTGATGATTAAGGTACATTCTTGTAGTGAAAATGTTTGAAATTCTGCTATGCGAATTCAGGAAGAACATTTGGAATATGGTAACGAAAATCTTAAGGTTATTGTATCTGGCTCTTACTCGTATAACTATTCATGAGTTTGCGTTGGTATATACACAAGTCAGTCACATCTCATCATATTATGGTTGTTTTCCATTTTTGCTTCTTTTGATATGTTTTGAACATTGACTTTACAGAAGATATTCCTCGACAAGTTTCAAACTCAACATTCTCCACGGTGAAAAAGGATTTTTCTGCTCCACTGCAATTGCTGGTTATATAATTTGTACGTTGCACAAAAATAAATTCTAGGTTCATTCCAACGTCGGATCAGTGTCTCTTTTCTTTATACTAAACAAGTAGTTGAGTCAAGTAAAATTAAATGATGACCTGAATGCCAATTGTAATCAGTGAGTTCAATAATTTATATGGCAAGCCGAAGATTGGGTCTAGTCCGTTTACCTCCTCCGTAGATCTTTTCCCTTCTATTTTCTTCCTTGTTTGTTGATGTATTTGGTCGAGGTCTACCTTAACCCTCTTGGTGGTGATGATTGGTCCAAGTAATGGAATTTTTAGAAGGATAATGCTGAATGTATACCCTTTGGTGTATATTCAGTTTGACAACTCTCTCACATAGGGGTGGGGCCCGCTTGGGCTCCGCAATCGAGGATCCCACCCTCATGTGAGGGGGCTGTCATCCATGATGTACACCAAGGTGTACATCAAACATGGTCTTTTTTAGAAACAATCATGCTACATGTACATAATCATTCACATAATTTTTTACACCCCCCCCTCACATGGAGGGGGGTCCCATACACAATAAAATATTCGTACACACTATTCATGTGAGACAGGTGTACATACACCTGATGTACAAATAGCTTTATCTTTTTAGAAATAGGTTGTACTCTAAAGCCAACTAATTTCAAGTAACTTTTAGCCTTCGTCCTTAAGGGTCTGCTTGGGAGTTTCGACGTATCGATTTTGATAGTTTATGAGTGGATCAATTATGAGATGTTTTAGTAGTGATTTTTAAAACAGTCTAACCCACACTTAGAGTTTATTTTCCACCGATTTTGAAATTTTTTTAAGAAAGTAAAGTTACATATATGTGTCTTAGTGAAATTTTGAGTTTATGGTTTCCTGTATGAAATCTTTTACTTATAAGTGATGTTTTCTTATATATAATTTTTTTACATATAAGTTAATATTTAACTTTAAAAAATTAAATAAAGTTAAATATTTACTTAAAATTTTATGTTAATATTTCTTAGTTATATATAAACTTTATAATTTTAAGTTAATTTTGTACTTTTAAATAATTTTTACACATAAGCGAATTTTTTATTTATAAGTAAATTTTTATATTTTATAAGTGATTTTTTGTCTTATTAGTTAGATTTTTATACAAAAAAATAATTTTTATCTTGTAAGTAATATTTTATAATTTTTTAATTATAATATAATTTTTTTGCTTATAAATAATTTTTTTACTTAGTATATTTTTATTTAAAAGTTAGTATTAAACAAAATATGTTTATTGAAAATAATTATTTTATAAAGGGTAAAAGTAGAAGAGAATTTGAGAAACGATAAAAAATCGTCGATTTGATGGGGTCGAGAGAACTGATCAAACTTACATTACACCGTTTTTGGGTGGTTTTTAAACTATTTAAAATCGGTGTTCAAAAAATTTAGCAAGTACCCGTGCTTCCAACCCCTCGTAAACGGTGCCACCCAAAACCGGTGAAGCTAAAACTCCCAAGCAGGCCTTAAGACTCGGTTCTTGAAATTTCTTTGTCGTCATCGCTTCAGTGTCGAAGTGGTCTTTATGGATGAAGTTGCTCTTGTTCGGAGCTTGTCTGTTATAGTGGTAATGTTGCCATGTTGGTGGACATGTAAAGAAAGCATTTATGCTCTATCAATTTGAACACAAAGACATTTTCTAGGAATTTATTATCATATCCAAACGTGTTTTCTCAGAATTAATTTGATTATTGAATAATCTGGCTGTTTATAACACAAAAACTTTCAGCTTCAGAAATCCAAAATGAATAGAGGAAAACCTCTATAAAATCTATTAATAGTTACTTCTCACTTATATGAACTTCTGAAACAAAAATAATACAGTTCATTATAAACAAACACGGGAAAAAACAGTTATAATCAATATATGCCTCCTCTCAGGGCCTGGACTTTTCTGTTAGGCCTTATACAAGAGAAGAACGAACGCCTGTACTTCTTTTGTTTAGTTCCAAAGATAAATACTCGTAATGGAACTCGAGGCCGGTTCATGGTATGCCTCGACTGTTGTTGAGAACCCGAAATACCAAATTCATTGTTCAACTTCTGTAGTGTGGTTTCACTTTCAAGTTGGAATGCAGTCACGTCATCGAAACCTGCTTGAAGTTCTTTTTCAATCTTCTTATATTCTTGTATCATATTCAAAATCTCGCCTTGAAACTTTGCAGCTCGATAACTTCTTAAGATAATTTCGTCTTCTTCAGGACCATCGAAAGCCTTTTTGATTTCTTCCTCAACATGATATAAAGATTCAAATCTGCAGTTTAGTTCATTTTTTAGGGACACGTTTTGCTCCACCCACGCTGTTAGTTCAGTCTGTATCTCTCTCAGGTGCTTGTATATTAGTTGGCAGTCTGGTTTTAGGTCCGGTTTAATGCTTCCTTCTTGTTTCTTTTTCTCATCAAGTTTTGCAACTTCGTCCCGTAAACCTTGGACCTCAGTCTTGAAGTTCTTGATCTGCTGAGATGCAGTACTAAATGTTAACCAAAAGTCCAAGTTTCCATCTAGTATTGCATCAATATCCCTCTGGAGCTTTTCCTCAACAACTGAAATAGCAGGATCTTTATCAATGAAGACGAACTTGATTTTATCTTCTTCGTTCGTAATGGGAAGATTGGCATGACCATTCAATTCAAAATCATTATTTTCATCCAATTTCCCTTGAAGAAGGTTCAACTTTTTTCGTAATTGTCGAATTTCTGCATCCCTTTTGGCAATAGCATTTTTCATTCCTCTCATTTGCACTGTGGTCTCAAATTGTACGTCCTTGTCTTTCTTCTCCTTGTCACTAAGTTTACGCTTCACGTCTTTATAATTCCTGAGAATCGCAGTATATTCTGTTAGCATAATCTTCTCTCTGTCCTCTAGTCCATTCAAGAGCATCAGCTGCCAGTTTAGCTCTTCTTTTCTCTCTTCATCTTCCTGTGATTTATTGTTGAGAAGCTCATTCCCTCTTTGGGTTGAATGTTCTTTAGAAACTTCTTCCTCTGCTTTTGGGTCCAAAAACGTGACAGTTTTTTTAGTCACCTTTTCACTTTCAGTTTGTCGAATATTATCAGATGCCTCCCGACCCTGATGCATTATATCCCCATCTTTCACTTGCTCTCCATCTTCTGTTTTTGAAGCACAAAGGTTTTTATCAGGACTTGGCGCGTCTTGCAACTCGACTTTAACAACATGCCCCTTGTCATCTTGCAATGAATCAGTGACCTCCGGTGCTTCGTCTGGCTTCACACTAGTCAGTTTTTCAGACAAGTGATCAAGACTCGAACGAGCTTCAACAAAGTTCATATGGAGATTGTGGTTTTGATCTTCCACATTTTTATTTAGCTCCTGAAGCATGTGCAATTTTTCCTCCAATTCTTTCACCTTGCTACTCCTATTATGCGTTCCATTAATTAGAGTCTCCTTTTCGTTTTCCAAATCCCGAATCTGTGCATGGAGATCATCAGCTTCTGTTCTTAATCTATTAATAAGAACAGTCTGAGATGACATTCCAGTTTCTAGGCTGATCACCTTATTGACAAGTTCATCAATATTCTCAGTCAATTCCATGACAGAGAGAGATTCCGAGGAGCCTGGATCCTCGGGCTCTTTTTTCTCCAGTATTTCCCTGACTTCGTGCTTCTCTTGTATCCCATCGTCCACTTCTTTAGTCGAGCTCTCAGTTGGTGCTTTTTTATCAGTTTCATCATTAAGATACTCGGGCCTGAGGGACTTCAGTAGACGACTAGCATCTTCAATCTTCTTGTATTCCTCTCTCTCTTCTTGGATATATCTTTCTTGTTTCTCATGCAAATGAATCAAAGTT
>CAIGRM010058210.1:0-12113 GCA_903798335.1 Fraxinus albicans
CTTTTTTAAAAACAGGTGGGCCCCCTACTATTGTGAGGGGCCGATGAGGGGGGTTGTCAACCCCCGGTACAAATATCAATTCCCCACAAACAATACCAGACCAATATTTTGCATTAATTGAGTAGATCTCTAGTCATAAAGTGTATTTAAGTTGACTTTTCAATTGACCAAAGTGTACAAAGCAAAATTCTTCATGATTTTGTTTAAATTCGATTAATTTTCAAATTTCATCAATTTAGATAAACATATTTTCTCAAAACAAGATTCTTCGTGAAATTTCATAAATTGAATTTTCGGAATTATTACTAATTAAGATAGAGAGATTTTCTTTTGTTACATATTATTATAGAATTTTCTCAATATCCGTGGATAAGATTGTTAAGAATATTCAATTATTGTGATTCTTAAATTAAAATAAATGAGTATTAATATACGTACACTTGATGATATATTAATAATATAGAACATGAATAAATTATCTATTTTTTTATTAATAATAATAATGTCTGCTCATCATGTTTTCGAAATACCTATCAAATTACAGAAAAGTAGTATATATCATCTAGAAAAGTTAAAAGTCGTATAAGTTTATCTATTTCAATATTGAAATGTCTTAAGCGTATATTTTTAAAATATATAGCCCTTGTGCGGAAGAGATTACTTAAAAATATATTTTTTAGAATATGTAATTAGAAAGGAGTAACTCTCGGACACAAGCACATATTTTTGCTGCTGACTTAGCAGCCAAATTACTTTAATTCTAAAACCATGTTTCAGGCCAATAACATTCAATTCCTCTGTTACAAATAATTCAAACAGATGCAACTAAAAAAAATCAAAACTCAATTGATTAATCAGATTTCGTAATTAATTTATTTAATTATTCTCATGCTGACCAATAGCTGAGGAGGAAAGGATACTATATGCCACACAAGCCGACTGCTGCAATGAGTGAGCGACTGCAAGTAGCATTATTCTAACCAATATTACACAATTAAATAAGTGAACATCATTTTCTCAGCGTGAATCTTATAGAGATAAGTTGATATATATCTATACAACACTGTACGCATTTATAGAGAGAGAGATGTACATGTATGTCAAGGGGTGTAGAAATGCATTAATATTTTAATTTAGTTGAGGCGTGAAAATGAAAGCTATACCGGGAAAGATGGGAAAGAGAGAGAAAGAAGCATGGATGCTGGTGTTGTTGAAGAAGGAGAGGGAGCAAAAAATGGTCATGGAGATTCGAGCCACCACCATTACTAGTGCTAGTATTAGAAAGGGAAACTTCTCTGTACTCTTCCTTTTTCTCCTTTTTATTCTCAGTCCCTTCATCCTTTAATTCTTTAATTTAATCATAATGCACTTTTTTTTACCTTTATCTTTTCAATATCAAGATTTGATTTTCTATTGCTATTCCTATTCTAATTCTAGACAGTTGAAATAAGCCCATTTTTTTTCTTGTTTTTCGATCTGAGTTCTTGGGTTTTGTTTTAATTGGTAAGGTACTTTTGGGTACTGAATTCAAGAACTTTCTTGATACGTGTTGATTGGGGGACTTCTTTAAAAGACTATCTTATGTGGAATTTTGTGGTATTAACTGTTTGATTAAGGAAAGTTTAATCTGATATGTGTTTTCTGTGTTTTTGGTGCTAAGCTCTGTATCTTGTGACGTTTTTAATGTAAGTGTCAATCTTGGATTCTAATCTTGATGATGAGTTTATTGGAATTTGCCTAAGGAAACTGTAAAACCCTTTGGTGGTTGTGCTGCTGCTGTTCTGATTTTACATGTTTTTATGATTATAGTAATTTTGGGTGTACAATATGTAAATTTGTGGGAGCAAGTTCCCCCTTGGTGATATTTTGTGATTCCTTGGGGGGAAATTAGCTTGTGTCTCTTACAGATTTTTCTGGAAAAGAAAAAACCCGACTTGCAAAAGGAAAAAAAACCCACCAATTTTATTGTGGGTTTACTAATTTTGGTCGTTGTGCAGATGAAATTTCCCTTTTTAACAGACAAATTGATATACTAGCCATCTTGTAGAGTTTAGATTAGGAGAAAAACAGAATTGTATTCTTTTGGGTGCTGGGTTATTGCTGGTTTATGGGAATAACTGATAATTCGATACTGGATTTAATTGAGAAGGTTAGATCTTGGATTTCTTGGGGAAAAAGTGGTCAAAATTCCATATCAGGTGGACTTCAGATTAAGAGTTGCGAAATTTGTTCCCATTGTGATATCAGTATATCAGAATCTTCCCTCAATTACCACTGTCAAAACTGCGGACGAGTATTGTGTGGAAACTGTGCGCGGGAACTTGCATCTGGACATTTGGAAGAAACAACAGAGACAGTGTTTGACATCAAGTTTTGCAAGTTTTGTTTAGAACTTGGTCCCTGGAGCAGCTGCGCAAGAATGTATAGTGGTAAGGTTTATTTTTCTGAATCTCCAAGACGAAGCCCAGAATCATCATCACCAAGTTTTAGTGGTGAGAGATTTGATGATCATTCCCGTCATGCTCTGGCTAAAAATATCAACACATCATTTTCGAATCATCCATCTCCAGTGTCTGATCCTCATTCACCAAGTAGGTATGTGGCAGGGTTAATTGTTGCTCCAAAGTTTGATGGATCACATGATTGTAAATTTTTAATCTATTTCCCACTAAGTATTTGTTTTTGATAACGTTTATTATTTTTGAATTTTGTTTATACCCTGAACTGAAGTATTCATATTCGTTGAATGGTAATCAAATATAAACATTTCATTTTGATATTACTACTAAGTCGGGCACGGCTAGTCAGAATATTTCCTAGCCAGTGATATTCAGACTAAAGCATATGCAGTAAAGCAATATTTTGAGGTTGTATAGTAATTTATTTGATCTTTGTCTCTGTAATTTTTATGCTTATATGTATCACATAAATAACATAAGTGGTGTCCTTGAGTGTTTTGGAGGACATTATATTGAAGATCTAATTTTAAGAAGTTCGCATTTGTTCTGCTATAATTTGCTCCTTCTGAGGTTGAAAGTTTTATGGTTATGTTTGTGATTGCAGGAGCGATGAAGATGAGGGAGAGGATTCCACAAGTCGCTTTTTCAGTGCTTCAAGCGAATGCTTACAGTATAGTTCGGATGTTGATTTAAGTAGTGTTAGTGCTAGGCATGGAAATTATAGTTTTACGTCTGTTGGATCAAGCCCTTCAGACAGCCCCTCTAGGATCCATATTATTTCCGATAGGGTTGGGCATCATGTACAGCAAGAGAAAGGTGGAACTGCTAGATCGCAGAATGATGGTCCACATGATCAAGAGACTGTGGCTGTTTTAAAAGGGACTGGGGATCCCGAAAGTGTTGATCATCTGTTGATATTCCAGAATAAGCATGAAAAACTATTGGATTTTGAAGCCAATCGTCTCATTTGGTTACCTCCTCCACCTGATGATGTATCTAATGAGGCAGAAAATAATTTCTTTACTTATGATGATGAGGATGACGAAGTTGGGGAGCTAGGAGCAATGTTTTCTGCTACTGATAGTCTGGATGGCATGTTTTTGGCAAAGGAAAAGCTAAATCTTGTTCATAAAGAGCCCTTGAAAGCTGTGGTGCAGGGGTATTTTAAGTCTCTTGTGTCGCAGCTGTTGCGCGTCCATGGTATAATGGTTTCCAAAGAGAACTGTGCTGAGGACTGGCTTGACATAGTTATGGAAATAGCATGGCAAGCTGCAAACTTTGTGAAGCCAGATACTAGTAGAGGTGGCAGCATGGACCCCTGTGACTATGTTAGGGTTAAATGTGTAGCTTCAGGAAGTCCTAGGGAAAGGTAAACATCTGGTATTATTGAACAATTGTTATCCGCCTTGTTTTGTCAGATTCATTTGTTAAAAACAATACATTCTTCATTAATAATTTAAAAATATAAAGTTAATGTGTTACTCAATGCAGCATGTTTGTTAAAGGGGTAGTTTGTTCCAAGAATATAAAACACAAGCGCATGACATCACAATACGTGAACCCTAGACTACTTCTCTTAGGAGGAGCTCTTGAGTACCAAAGAGTTCCCAATCAGCTGGCATCTTTTGATACATTACTGCAGCAGGTTCATTCTTGATTAGCTTTTTTTCCTTTCCATTTCTTTTAAGATATTAAAATCTATTAAGCATGAATTTATGAATTTATTTTTGAATCAGGAAAACAATCATCTGAAGATGATTGTTTCGAAGATAGAGTTCCATCGTCCAAATGTACTGCTTGTGGAGAAAAGTGTATCTTCATTTGCTCAAGAACATCTACTAGCAAAGGAGATCTCATTAGTTTTAAATGTTAAAAGGCCTCTGTTGGAGCGGATTGCTAGATGCACTGGTGCTACTATAACTCCATCGGTTGATCATTTATCCACAACGCGGGTAGGGCACTGTGAACTTTTCCATTTGGAGAGAGTTTCAGAAGACCACAAGCCTCTGAATCAGTTCAACAAGAAGCCCTCAAAAACCTTGATGTTTTTTGAGGGATGTCCCAGGCGGTTAGGTTGCACGGTAATTTTTTTTTTTTTTTCTGTTTTTGGAACTTATAAGTATATTATTTATTGTTTTATCTGAGCACACATCATATGAATTGATGATTTCTTTCTTCGTGATCATTTATAGTTTTGCGAGTTGCCAAACTATGATATAGGACTCCTTCCCAGTCTATTTCATTTGTTATTTCTAAGAGTAATGCTATGTACCCTTTTTTTGTAGCAGTCTATGTTGCGATACGTGGTAGGTGCAATTAAATGTGCTCCCATAGCCTTGCAGGAAATTGATATTATCTTTTAATGCCATGTATTGCCACATAGACGGTGTTATACATCACTAAGAAGTATTTAGGTTATATAGAATAACATGGGAATGGGGAAAGCAGGAGAAAGAGGGAGCTAATTCTATTCTGCATTTGTAGATTGTACTGAAGGGATCATGTCGTGAAGAACTTAAGAAGGTGAAAAGTGTAGTACAGTATGCTATCTTTGCGGCATATCATTTATCACTTGAGACCTCATTTCTTGCTGACGAGGGTGCTAGTCTTCCTAAAATGGCAGTAAAACCTTCATCCTCCATGCCAAAGCGGATGAGTACTAATAATTCTCCCACAGTGATCCCTATTTCTGCTGTTCCCTCCAGTTACCCTGAAGAAATGGGTGTTCCTAACATTGACGTGGGATCTACAGATCTCCATCTGGAGCTTGGGCTACATGAGTCACTGTCTGAACTTGGTCATGCTGGTTATGATGATCCCTGTATGGCCGATGGGTACAGATTTGTAGACGCACTCTCTGATGCATGTGATGATAATTTGGCTGGCTTCGGAAATTATGCACAGGCAGGATTGCTAGGTCATGAAGAGGGCCAATCAGGTGAAGTTTCTGAACTTTCTGCACTTGAGAGGGTTGATGAGATTGAAGACTCAAGTGAATATTATTCAGCTAATGATGGTCACCAGAGCATATTAGTTTCTTTTTCTAGTCATCATGTGCCAAATGGAACTGTATGTGAACGTTCTCGACTCCTGCGTATCAAATTCTACGGTCCTTCTGATAAACCATTGGGGAGGTATCTTCGGGATGATCTATTTGATCAGGTAACCTTTCTTTTGGGTCGGCTTTTCCTTTCATCCTGTTGTCTAGTTGCTTTAGTTAATAATTGCTATTTGTGTTGCCAGTCGTCGTGCTGTAGATCATGCAAGGAGCCAGCTGAAGCCCATGTTATATGCTATACGCATCCACATGGGAATCTTACTGTAAATGTCAGACACGTTCCCTCAGTGAATCTTCCTGGAGAGCGAGATGGAAAGATATGGATGTGGCACAGATGCCTCAGGTGTGCACCCATTGACGGAGTTCCGCCAGCCACTAAAAAGGTGGTGATGTCTGATGCTGCCTGGGGACTTTCTTTTGGAAAGTTTCTTGAGCTTAGTTTTTCAAATCATGCAGCTGCTAACCGTGTTGCAAGCTGTGGTCACTCTCTGCAAAGGGACTGCCTCAGGTTTTATGGGTAAGTTTGATGTTCAATTATATTTAAGTTCCATTACTGTTGTTCACGAACATGCTGATCATCAAAACCGTTTTGTTAATTCGTAATATTGGTGAAACAATGATTTTTTTTCCTCTCTATCTTTTGACAGGTTTGGGAGTATTGTTGCTTTCTTCAAATATTCTCCTATTGATATTCTTTCTGTATGTTTGCCGCCATCAATTCTTGAATTCAGCGGCCATGGTGAACAGACCTGGATACGAAAAGAAACATCTGAGGTTTGTAGAATATTTGAAAATTTTTCCAGTTTTTGTTTCTCTGGAGATGTAATTTAATTAAATATGTCTGCATCATAACTATCTGCTTTCACTTCCCTTAGCTTTTAAACAAGGCTGAAGCCTTGTATGCAGAGATATCAGCCGTTCTTCATCAAATTGAACAGAAAAGCTCGTCTTTCACTAACGAATTCTCTAAAGCAAGTGAGTTGCATTGTCACATCTTGCTGTTAAAAGACATGGTTGCAACAGAATTGAATCATTACAAAGTGAGTACTGAATGCAGTTCAACGCTGTTCATGCGCTTCGTGTAAATGTGTTCTAGTGTATCTTGGCTTCTCTGACTTATTTCAGTTTGTTTGAACAGGATTCACTTCTATTAGTCGATGAAGAGATTTTAGACCTAGGTCATGCACCTGTTGACATTTTTGAGGTTAATCGTTTGAGACATTCACTAATGATGGCATCAAATTTTTGGGATCGCCGGCTACATTTATTGGACTCTCTCCTTAATAGGAGCTCCAGTCTCAATGCTCAGAATGATGATGCAGCTCATGGTAGCTTGAAAGAATCGGATGCATATTTGACAGATAGCAGTATTGAGTTAGGTCATGAAGATAATGTCCCTGATTATTCAAACTTAGATGAATGTCCAAATAAGGCTGTATTATCCAAATACGAGGAGCCCAATTTTTTGCTTTTAGAGTCTAGGTTTCTGGAGAAATCTATATTAAGCAAATTTGAGCAGAATGTGGAGGACGGAATGCAATCAGACAAGGAGAATGCAGTCAACAGTTCATCATTAGAACGCCTCCCATCAGCTGGGTCCATTCTTTCCGATAAGATAGATTCTGCATGGACTGGCACAGATCAGCCTCCACTAAAAGCATCGTTGCTTGAAGCACTTAAAACAGATGTTCCTGTATCGACAGTATCCAAGCAGATAAATCAAAAAGAAAATCCAGCTTTTAGTAGACTGATGTCACCTACCAGAGTATACTCCTTCGACTCTGCCCAGAGACTTCGAGAAAGAATTAGTAAAGGACTGCCACCTTCTTTGTTGCATTTGTCTAATCTCAGATCTTTCCATGCTTCTGGTGATTATAAGTATATGGTCAGAGATCCTGTTCCAAATGTACAAAGGACTTATTCTCAAATATTACCTGACGAAGCTGAGAAGTTAAATCTCTCAAAGGGTGTGTCACCCTCTTTAATCTCTTCTATTTCTCTTTTGCCTGAAGGAGTAAGATTGATGATCCCTCAAAATGTTCAAAATGAAGTTGTTATTGCCGTTTACGATAACGAGCCCACTAGCATAATATCTTATGTTCTTAGCTGCAAGGAGTATCAAGAATGGGTTGCTGATAAGCCAAATAGGCTTGAAGGAGGATCGAATATAAGCCAGACAAAAAGGGTGAATTCTTTAGCTTCTGACGTTTCTACGTGGCAGTCCTTTGGTTCGCTGGACTTGGATTACATGCACTATGGAAGTTATGATTCTGAAGATGCTTTGGCTACTGATGGTTCCTTATTCACAGATGCCAAGGGTTCTCCTCATCTAAGAATTTGTTTCGAAGATGAGTCTTCAAGCGCAGGTGGAAAGGTGAAATTTTCTGTTGTATGTTACTTCGCAAAACAATTTGATGCTCTTTGGAAGAGATGTTGTCCTAGCAATGTGGATTTTGTACATTCCTTAAGCCGCTGCAGGAGATGGAGTGCTCAGGGGGGAAAGAGTAATGTTTATTTTGCAAAATCATTTGATGAACGATTCATAATCAAACAAGTAACAAAGACTGAGTTGGAATCCTTTGAAACATTTGCACCCGAGTATTTTAAATATTTAACAGATTCTCTTAGCTCAGGGAGTCCAACCTGCCTTGCGAAAGTTCTTGGTATTTATCAGGTTAGACCTCATTTGTTATTTTTATTTGTTTGTTTCTGTGTTGCATGAATATTTCAACTAGGATAGCGTTTTCGTGTCGGAGACGTATTGAATACCAACACTCCTCCAACACTCTACCATGGTCGTTTTCTTTCTTTATCAAGAATATAATATATTTTTAATCTAAAATTATTATTAAATAATAAATAGGTACTCATATTTAAAAGATTTCAACAAAATAAAAATAAAAATTAATAACAAGTAAAAAATAAATTTATATTATACATAAATAATTTTAAATATTTTAATTAATATATCGACACCGTGTCGTGTCAATACTCTTTGAAAAATCGTGTGTCGATATATCCAACACGTGTCGTGTCGAACACGTATTCGTGTTGGTGCAATATAAACTGCTATGTTGTATGGGCACTTCAATTAGGGTAACATGTCCGTGTCTGACACGTGTCAGATACAGTCACTCCTCCAACAGTCTACCATGATCATTTTCTTTCTTTATTGGGAATATTATATATTTTTAACTCAAAATTATTATTAAATAATAAATAGATATTCATATTTAGAAGATTTCAATAAGAAAGATTAATAACAAGTAAAAAAACTAAATTTATATTATATAAATAAATAATTTTAAAGATTTTTAGTAACGCATCGACAATGTGTTGTGTCAGACATACGTATCCGTGTAGGTACATTATAGGTTTGTTTCTTTGTATTTGTGATTCTAATATATCGTTTTAATCTTAGGTCACCGTCAACTATTCAAAAGGCGGCAAGGAAACAAAAATGGATTTGATGGTGATGGAGAATCTCTTCTTTAAAAGAAGAATATCGAGGGTATATGATCTTAAGGGCTCTACACGGTCTCGTTATAACGCAGATACAATGGGAACGGATAAAGTATTATTAGATATGAACCTTTTAGAAACACTACGTACAAAACCTATATTCCTTGGAAGCAAAGCAAAAAGGAGCCTGGAAAGAGCTGTTTGGAACGATACATCCTTTTTAGCGGTAATCTACTTTTAGAGCCTAATCTTGATGAGTTTATTGAGTTTAGATCTCTAGTTTAAAGATTTTCACAATTATGTTTATTTTAGTAAGTGTTTCGAAAAACTACACTGATTTCACCTTAAAGATTAACGATTGAAGATGTTATAGATGGTTTGAGAAAAGCACTGACAGGGACATGTTTCCATTTGCTCGATTTCTCTAAAATGAAAATGATTTTTCGTTGTTAACATGTTCGGATTTGTAGTCGAGAAAAATCAAGGAAAAGTTGTGCGTGCATGTAAATTTGTGTTCGATCTTTTTATTCTAATTAGTTTTACACTGATTGGTTAATATGATGATATTATGTTAATCTTCATGATCATTCATGATTACAGTCAGTTGACGTGATGGACTACTCCCTGTTGGTCGGGGTGGACGAAGAGCGCAAGGAGCTGGTTTTAGGGATAATCGATTTCATGAGGCAATATACTTGGGACAAGCAGTTGGAGACATGGGTAAAGGCATCCGGCCTACTCGGTGGACCAAAGCACGCATCGCCAACTATTATATCGCCAAAACAATACAAAAAAAGATTCAGAAAAGCAATGACAACCTACTTTCTTACAGTCCCGGATCAATGGTCGTCATAAGCATTTAAGTTTCTTCATTTCACGCACCTCCTGGGTAAATGGATATTCGGTACATTTTTAGTTTGGAACCCTATGGTCGAGGCAATGCTTTTGATTCGTTTGTAGAGCAACTGTTAATAAAATGTCAAATAGAAAAGAATTAATTGTACAAAACTGGAGACTGTAAATTCTGCATTCTAATTTTATTATTTTTATATATTTTTTGGTTTTTTTCTGTAGGTGGGAGAAACTCTGTTACGGTCCATCGTACTTGTAAATTCGTACAATTATTATTGAAAAATACTTCAAAATTATTATTTCTTGTTTACATATTTGAACCCCCGTCCCCTTGTTCGTGTTCATCAACGTGTTATACCTTGAACAGAATGTCTTTGATCTCTATAATCTTAGAATCGATAATTATGCTTTGGAAGCCATAGAAAACGTAGTCATAGGAGAGCAATACAGCATCGTGCAGCACGAATGTTGGGCTTAGATGGCGAAAGTCAAGTAGTCTTAAATTAAAAGTTAGTTTCTGTTCTAAACTATTGTAAATTCGTTTTCATTGTTGGTATTGAATGGGAATTTCTGGGAAAAATTGTTCAGACTTGACTTTGCAGGTTTTGTGCATGTGGAAAGCCTGTATAGTGTGTCCTTTAAGGCAACTGAGAATCAATTTTCAATTATATTATTCCAAATCTTGCTTTGGCATGGAGCGAAGAAAATTGATCAAGAATTCTTTTATTATTATTTATTATTTATTTTTATGTTCCTTGGATATTGAGAAATGAACCTGTAATGAAAGGTGCCCTTTAAGAGAAAGATTGTTACTGAAGTTTTTATTGGATTTTTTTGGCATTTTGACTTAAAATTAGCGGGTTCTGTTTTTCAATGGGATGCAAGATTATAATATTAAAGTATTTATGAAATTTCAAACGAATTAAAGCAGAAGGTGTAATTAAATGTAACTAGACGGGACAAAAATTCAAATGAAACGACATCACATAGGAGTTTACATAAGGCAAATAACGTAAATTGTTCATGAAAATATATTTCGAATTAAAATCATATAAATTATTCAATATCCAAAAACGTGTTTTTAATGTCAAACATATAAAACTGATTAAAACTCATATTACATGGTTCATCGTTCTCCTAATATATAGAAAAATAGGCTAGCATGTTATGAAAGAGAAAACAAAAAGAACATTGAAGAATCGATATCACCCAATAGAATTCTTGAACTGATTCTCGCGTTCTTGGCTTCTTCTCTGCTCCAAAAGCTTTTCAAATTATGTTATAATGCGTCCTTCTTACTTTTGGACAGTCTTAGGGTTTTAAAAGACGCCCCAAAATTCGTTTTCATAAGAGTTGTATTCAAATTAGGAAACCAGAAAATTTTTCCCGATTTGGCCTAGGAGGGCGTCAAGTAGAAAATGGAGTGACCGTCCAGGCTTAGAAAATGGCCTCTGTTAAATCGGTTGAGGGTCGGGCGGTCGCCCAACAAATATAACTGGGCGGCTGTCCAGTTATAAAACTTTCGCAAATCTTCTTTTCAGTCATTTTCTTTATTCTTTCTTCCATTTTGGTCATCCACATCAAATTACTTCAATTGTAGTGCTTCAATGTTTACTCAAATGCACATTAGTCCCCAAAAT
The DNA here is from genome assembly GCA_903798335.1 of Fraxinus albicans. NCBI lineage: Eukaryota > Viridiplantae > Streptophyta > Magnoliopsida > Lamiales > Oleaceae > Fraxinus > Fraxinus albicans. Next base: position 11,472 of record CAIGRM010058210.1, read on the forward strand.
TACACCCTTCTTTTCCAATTGCTTAGAAACGAGTTCAAAATTGAAATAAGATAAAATTAATTTAAGTTAAGTAAAATGCAATAATAAATCGACACAAAATCTTAGTAGTATCGCCTTAATAAGTGCACAAAAATGTACTTATCATAAATAATTAAAAATACCTCATAATATGATTTCAAGTATTATGCTTGAGAAAGTACTTCAGTGTTGATTCAAAATAACCAGTTTGATTATAAAATATAATTCCTAGTAAGATTGCGGGTAACATAAACAAAATGAGAATCATTTAATTCTTTGCAGAATTTTGGATACTTTTTAAAGAAAATTTGTTTCCAGTATCAAGAACCTTAGTTTGTACGGTAGTAGTGCAAATTTTAAGTGAAAATAAATTTGGGTTTGTTTGAGCTCCATTTTTTAGATTAATAAATTTCAAAATAATGATATTTCGAAGAATGTGATTGAAAATTAGTGAAAAATTATGAATTGGGGTAAGAATCCCCAGTAGAGACTGGTCCGATTCAATTTGCCTCACTAGCTTATACGAAGGAAGTGAAGGGATAGGTGCGTTGGAAGATGAAGAAGAGCCAGAGAGAGAGAGAGAGAGAGAGAGTCCACTTCAATTGGATCCATCTCGTCTTGAAA
>CAIGRM010058258.1:0-24765 GCA_903798335.1 Fraxinus albicans
ATCAAGCCTCCTCAATTTGAGAATCTCAGTAACGAATGACATATTCTTCCCAATCAAATTAGGCAGATTAATTTCTTCCCGATCAAACATACAACAGTAGTACTAAACCTCAGCATGCCATAATTTTTACGTGATTATCATTAGTGTTGTTATATAACGCACTTTGTTGTAGAAAAGCAAACATGTTTGAAGAGAGACTTTATTACAAAAAAGAGTAATGGAACTCATTTTTCTTTCAAGCCAAGCAGTACAAAAAAGATACTAGAGGTGTCGAGGCGTGTAGAGTTGTCCCACCAAACCTCGCTATTATTTTTTCTTTTAACTTCAGAATATAGAAAATGAAAGGTGTTGGCCTAGACACGGACACAACCCAATACACAGTTCGACTTCTTTTACACCTCTAACCCATACACATTCTCGTTTGTCAATAGTAGTTGAAAATGGAACCATTGGATCATTGATCCCGTCATCTTTTCATTTGGATGATTAATTCAAGAGGAAATTACACAAAATCGGATTTTTAAAGATTCAATTTCAAAAATCAGATCAAAGGTTTGACTTTTCAAAAATAAGACATTTTATTTTAAATATTAAATATTAATGATACAATTTTCTTCCCAAACCCTAATCAATTTCATTTTAATTTTCCTCATCCTCCTTCTCTCCTCTCTCTCTACCTTCTCTGCGCAACAGATCAAGTAAATCGGGATTTCTGGGCACAAGGCTAGCTATTTATATGACCTCGCTAATAAGTATAATTCCGAGATTCTGTCAGATGAATCAGAGGTGAAATTGGATGACAGGTCACTATTCACAATGCTCTCAATGGTGAAGGGGATAGGTTCCGGTCAGTCCACATGTTCATGATATTTTCCCTGCACCGGCCGGATGTGTTGCCTGTGAGTGATTTAGGGGTTAGGAAAGGTGTGCAGTTGTTGTACAGTTTGGAGGATTTGCCTAGGCCTTCACAGACGGAGCGGTTGTGTGAGAAGTGGAAGCCGTACGAGTCAGTTGGGGCGTGGTACATGTGGTGATTTGTTGAGGGAAAGTGGAGGCGGCGGTTCATGTGGTGGTGGTGTTGGTGGAGGAAATCAGATTTTGTTGTTTGTGATTTGGTGTTTGGGTGGCGATGGTTGGGCGATGATTTCATTGATTTTTGGGAGGCGATATGGTGTTTGGGCGACAGTGTTGGATCTTGTTGGTGCGGTGTTAACGGTGGTTTTGTTGGTGGTTGTGGTTACGAGGTGGTGGTGTCGGTGGATTTGAAGTTGAAAATTTGTTGGAGGTGGTCAGCAATGATGATGGTAAGGTTGGGGATTTTTATTGGTTGTAGGATGGGTGTGGGATAGAGGTTGTGGTAGTCCGACGACGGGGTTTCGGTTGTCATGATGTTGGTGGTAGTCACAAGTGTTGGTGGTGGTCACAAGTGTTGTGGTGGTCATAGATTATTTGATTGTTTGTGACCATTAAATTGATTAATCTGTGATCGATAAGCAAATTGTAACTAATGAAAAAAATAAAATGTGACCAAAAAATAATGTGTGGCCTGAAAAATTGTTGATTTGTGACCAATAATTTTATAATTTGTAACTTATGACCTATAAAAAAATTTTGACGTTTCAATTTTTGATTTGTGACCGATAAACAAATTGTGACTTATAATTTTTTTGAATTGTGACGTTAAAATAATTTGTGATATATAAAATTTGTGATTTGTGACCAATAAATAATACATGGCTTATTAATTTTATAAATTTGTTACCGATGAAAAGATTGTGACATATAAAATTTTCGATTGTTATTGTGAAATAATTTGTGGCCTATAAATTTTTTTATTGTGATCGAGAAATAATTTGTGACCAATTAATTTATAATTTGTGACCAAATTATATGAAATTGTGACATTAATATATTTAATTAATAAAATATATGTTTAATTAATTAATTTAAAAATATCTGAAATTTGAAATTTTAAATTTAAGTTCTTCATTCAATCGCGTAGACTACTAGACTAGATAGCCCACTTTTCGTCATATACAAAATATTCCAACATAAGAGATTGATTGATCTGTTGCTCAATCGGAGATATAAGGGAAGCGCTGGTAACCGAACTCTTTCGCGAAAGAGATTCCGCCGTCGAGTTTGTGTCTGTTATGAGAGCAATGACTAATAGAACTGTAAAACTAAACATCTTAATTATGAATTTTTTCCCTTAATTCAAACACAAATAAAATTCTCAAAGACAGAATCACGATCTCTCGAAGTTGAAGATTTAATCCACATATACCATAACCACAAAACTATAAATTAACGATAAGAAATGATAAGAAATTACCCAATCAACTCCGAAATAAATAACATTAACGAGGTTTTACATACATCAAATCATCTTCCTGCTATCGCAGTTTATACCTAAACACAGCATTTTGCCATGTTTCAGACATCCAGAGCATTGTGCCCGGCAACAGAAACATCTTAAATTGGAATATGCAATATCATAGTATGATCCAAAAAAGTTAATAATCTTGAAAATACCAGTCAAAACTTACAATGTTTTCTCTTTACGGGTTATCTAAAGCATTAATTTGTTTCCATATGTTCGGGGAAACCTAACTACAAAGAACCAAGCAAGGACTCTAAAGGAGTGTATCAAAATCAGTAACAAAAAGCTTAAATATGTTATATCATGAGTCATGACTGCTCATGCCATTCAAGAATCAATTGATTCTCCGGTAGCTTTATGATCTCAAGAAAAATCAGGTTCGTCTGGTTTAAAAATCTGGGGCATTCGTAAGCTAGAATCACTAGGCTCGACAAATGTGACCTTTTGAGCAGCCCCTCTTCTGGTATTTGCAGCAAATTTTGACGCCAGTATGGTAGCTCCAAGTTGCTGTGCATTTTCAGAACCCTTATTTTCTTGTTTATCAGCATACTCGTCCTCGTCCTCTGGCCATTGCATGTAATACAAGCTCTCCTGTCTTGCTAATTCATCTGCAAGCTTTCTCCTTTTCAAACGTCTCCATGCGGCTTGTATATAGCAAGCACCCCACGTCCTCCACTGGTGAGAATAATAGCGAAAAGCGTGTTGTAGTTTCTTGCTATGTAGACGTTTAAATTGATTTGCAACGAATTTTAGGTCCTCAGAGCGAAGTGCAAAGGCCTCAACTTCAGTAATTGATTTAACTGTCCGAGTAGAAGCTGGAAGATTGACGTTCGAAGCAGGCATTAAGGCCCATGTTAGCAATTCTTCACCACAAAAATCCCCTGGTTTAAGAGTAATGGAATTGAAGAATCCAGACCGTCCACCATTAGTTGTTGAGCTTTCAAGTTGGCCTCTAATTATGAAAAGCATCTCGTTTACTGGATCACCTTCACGGACAATGTATGTATCTTTGGTGTTCAAAGATGAAACAAGGCGTTCACATATTGCATCCAGGAGTTGGTCATCCATTTGTGAAAAGAAAGGAACCTGGAAACAAAATAAAATGCATCAGCAATAAAATAAAGAAGAAATAAAGATCAATTACCACTTGATTCTCTAGTAATAGGGTGGTCCAGGAGCCTCTAGTTCAAGCTTCTAACTTAACATTATCACCAAATTTATATTTTTTTTTTCAGTAACTTCTACCATAAAGGAAGATAGTAAATTTTACTTAAAATTATAAAATTAGAAAGTATGATATATTTTTACACAAACATAAAAAATTAGCATAATTGAAATTTGAGAAATGAGCACTACGAACAGATGCACATTGTTTCAGACTACTACTCTTTCTCAGTGCATAATGGTGTATTCCTAAATTACTTAGCCCGCAAATAGGAGATGATAAGAAAATGAACTCACCCGACGAACTAGGGCTAGACAAAGATGACTCTGAATTTGGCGTCGCAGATCTAATGGCAAAGATTGCAAAATATCTTCTTCCTCTACTCCTTTTGTAGCAAGCCATTTATATTGAACAAATCGACGAATACGATCCTGCAGATCTGGAGGTAGTTGGCGGTGCCTCATCCATTCCTCAGTATCTCGTCGTCTAACCCTCCATTCTTCTAGTCGTGCTGACATAGATTGCAGATAGGTCTTCAAATATGAAGCAATATATAAAAGTCAGAGATATAACACCATTGTCAATCACACAGTATCACAGAAACTTGTTCTTTTTCTTGTTTTGTAGAAATCAATACAGTCGAATACATCTTCATTTGAGAAAGATTTGTCCCTATTATTAGCAAATAAGGATATGGATTGAATCAATTCCTATTTAGCTAATCCATAAAATTCAAGAGAGCACTAAAAGCTGAGGAATTGACATTAATAAAGAACTTGTATCATAATGAAGAGCTTGATTCCAGCTCGACTGCAGTCCATTATTGTAGGAATTTCTTGATGATAGGAAATATGTAGATGGTAAAATACACCACATTTTACATTTAAATGAAATACTAAATAGCAGGAGAGAATACCATCCAGAGAACAGTGCATGAGGAAAAATCATTCTTACTCAGTATACTTTGCCAGACTTTTGTGTAAGATAATGACATATGATTTGCGAAAAATAGAATAGACATTAGAGAAGCTCGGAAACTAGTATATATGTTTGTTTGTACTATAATACAAGGACATTATGACAATATCATAACTGTGAATTAAGGAGGGAGAGGCAATACCTGCATGTTTCCTATCAGGAGCGAAAAGAAAACTAAACCCATAAGACAAATTAGACTGCTGAAGATTGTTTCAATTACATAAGTTGTTGTATTCAAACTTTGTCCGTATGAGCTGCAACAGAGAGATTTAATATGCATGGTGTAAGCATAAATGGAGGAGGATTTTAAGTCTTCACAAGAAAATATGGGAAGCAGATGTGCATATTGATTCATCCCAGCTGAAATTTATAACTGAGAACTCAAGTCGAGAGTAAGGAAGCAAGCTGCCAGCAAGATGACGAAGTGCATGGTTGGCTAAGCTTAAAATATTTACTTACAAGTAAATAATTTATGAAATAAGTAACTTGTTTTACTTATAACAAAAACTAACCCATACAAACATGTTTGGAAGCAAAAAATTACTTATTATTATGTTTGAGCAAATTTTAATCTTAGCCAAAAATGCTGTAAGAAGTCTGCAATCACTATTTCTTTTGAAAAAACACCTAACTTTTGGCAAAAAAATATATACAAATACATTGTCATATTTATACCATACAAATATCAATATTAGAATAACTACACAAGTATAATGTTTAATTGCATCGAGGATTTGTAGGACAAGCTGGCCGGGTTCACTAGGTTTTCTGAAATAGACACTCGTAGAGGATACCATCAAATTAGTATCAGACCTGGAGGTGATTGGAAACTTCCTTTAATGCTCATGATGGCTTATATGAGTGGTTAGTTATTCCTTTCAGATACCTAATGCTCCTAGTACTTTTTAGGAGGATCGTGATTGATGTCTTGTGCCATTTTATTGTGAAATTTTTGTTGTGTATTTCAATGACATTTTCATTTAATGTCGGTCTCAGAGAGCAAATATAGATCATCTCAGGCAAGTCTTTCATAATCTTTGGGCTGAAAATTTATATGCCAATGACAGGAAATGTGCATGCGCCACAGGTCCTATTCTTAGGGTACATAGAATCTACTGAATGCAATTCTGCTGATACTTAGAAAGTTAAGGCAATTTGAAAATGGTCCGAAACCAAAACATCAAAAGAAGCTTTTGATTTCCATGGTTGCCCTCTTTCCATCCGAGGTTTATTAAGGACTTTAGTGCAATTAGAACCCCCATCACCGATGGCATGAAAACGGGTGAGTTCCTTTGGACCCCATAATTCCAAAAGGACAACCTTAACAATAAGGCAAAATTGACAAAGGCCTGCTTTAAGACACCCTGACTTTTCTAGAGATTTTGGGGTAGCATGTGATTTATCAGGTGAGGAATAGTGTGTTTTGGTTCAAGATGGTCATCTTGTGGCCTTATTTACTAGACATTTTAAGTAGGACAATGGTTTTTCAATTATATAAACTAGTGAATTGAACTGATATTCAAATTTCCTCTTCCACATTCTTTTCTCCCTGCAAAGCCAATGGTTTGACAAAGGTAATTTGAAGAAATCTTCCCCCAACCCTACCACAAACTATAGCTAGTCGAGATTCATGATACCAAATCCAACATTTGAAACTAAATGATCTGGGTTCTAGGTAATATGTTGCTTATTTTCCTTTTTGACCTCCTTAGAAACATGAGTAGCAGATGTGTGTTTGAATGAAAATTGAACTTAAAGTTTGAATGTGATAAAAATTATGTAAACCAAACAATTTATATATAGATCTGTTCAGGTCATGTTGGGCATATATTATTTGAAGGCCACATCCTTTAAATCATGTCACTATATTGACACATTATGTGGATAACACTATCCCACTAAGAATAATCATCCCAATAAGTCACTAACAACCAGTTTTTCCCGTATATTGTGGGCATATGCTGACAGGAGGTAACTGTCATCTATCTCCTAATTATTTGATCTCTTTGATGGGAGAAAGATACGTCAAAAAAATATAGAGAGAAGAAAGGGTTTTAGTTTAATTCTTGAATAGACTAGACAGCTCAATTTCTAATTCCTATTTACATAGAAAGACCTTTGAATCTGAATGCTGTTGTTGGAGATACTATTTATGTCTTCCTCACTTTGTTTTTTATATTCTGAAAGCTGATAACAGAATATAATATATATTATCGAGGGAAATATATTCTACGGTTGAGTACCATCTATATAGGCAAGAATTTTGTATTGCACAAGGATGAGAAAAGTTGGTTCAGATCATAGCATTATTCCACAGCAAGTACATTTGGATAAGCTATTGAATGGAGCTAAGCTACTAAGTGATCTCAAGAAATAAAATAAACTTACCTGAGATTCCTTAAACCCCACCAGAGACAGTAGAAATATTTATCTACAAAATCTGCTGAAGTGACTTGATCCTTGAATGCATCAGCAAACATTCCGAAATCAAAATCAGTGGATTTTATTCGAGCATTACAATTTTTGTAGACTTTTGTAGAGTTTAACCAAGCAACAGTCCTTGCATCGGGGATATGTAGACAATCAAAATAACGAATATAACAAGGAGTACGGCCATGTTGCTCCTTCCTACATTGCTGCTTCCAGCATGAAAAATGCCTCTCCACAGACATCAAATACCATGCAGCTCCTAAAACCTACACCGACGATTTGAAAAGAATGATTACTATATTGAACTTACTAAATTCATATTCTATCTGACAGTTTTGTCATTTTCTTAACAAAAATAGTAGGAGGTTAAATAACCGCATGTAAAAATATGGACGAAAAGAGAGGATTTATATGTTGACAAATTTAGTTGGTTCTTACATGACTTGCTAACATATACAGAAGGAGATTATATGCTGCTCCTGACCAAGCAGTCTTCGCTACAACACCGGTGTTTTTTACAATTCGACTGTTCAACGGGAAAATAACAACAAGCCGGGGTACATACTGTAGGATGATGACCAAAGAAATAGCATGATTGGTATGAGCAGCCGATCGTGTGTGCGTTCGTACTAATGGCATTGCTATATAAACAACAAACTGCCAAATGAAACAGGAGAAAAAACACGTCAATAACCAGAATTCATATTAGTGACCATCATCTTAAAAACTGAAAGAAAAGAACACCTTCATACATGAAATAAAGAAACAAGGAAAACTAATCAACAAGTCATATTATGCACCATTAAACTTCTTATGGATCACGAGTAACTGACAAAAAGGACTACAAGCAAACTTCCGCTCAGCAGGATCTTGAAGTCAAAGAGGACTACAAGTAACTGTCACTGCAATATTTTCCCTTTAAAGATGGAAAATTGTGGATAAATAACATTGTGCAAAATATCTTTGGTTTATACATTCCTATGACGTCTTATTTTCTGAAATTGGAATTAATTGGATAGTCCAGTGTAATGAATCCCCATTTTTGAGTAAACCACATAATGTAATTTTTAGTTCTTTGGTTACCTCACTTGTATAGCCTATAGAAATTCATATTTAACAATGTGAATCAATTTTAGTAGAATTTGATAGGCCTCTTTTAATTGAAAATAACTGCAAGTCTACAAACTCATGGATTTTCCTTGCTTTTAATTTCTCTCTCGAATCGAAAATGAGCTCATCAAATTCCTTATAAAATTAGTAAATTGACTTTTGTGGATAAAAAAATCCTAAACAGACAATCAAGTACACAAAAATTGAGTTCGGGCTAAAAAGTGAACCAAAAAAGAAACCTTACTTGAGGGAGGGGGAGAGCAGCAGCCAGATCAATAACGAAATCAGTTTTTAAATACCGAATCACTATCTTCCTCGGATCCCTCACAAGCTCACCCTTTCCAAAAACCCGGGAACTTGGAGCCACATACGCAGTACGGAACTTCATCAAAATCTGAAGCGCGGAGAACAGATCCACAATGGAGCGCACAAGAATAACAATAATGGCCAGAGCGAAGTCCGTGGACATGCAGCTTTCGGCCCTAATGTTAGGTAGGTAGAAGAACAGTGGATCCACAAAAAGAGCGATTAATGAGGTGACTAAAAATATTTGATTCCATTTGGTAACGACTTCGCCATTGGGGTCGAGAATCTGGCACCACCATGGTTGATTGTTACCGTAGATGAGGGAGGAGGGTTTGGGGAAGGGGAGGTGGTGGAGTAGCTTCGTGGATTCCCGGTGGAAATTGTTCATCATCGACATAGCTGTGGCCGATCACTGAGAGAATGGATGAGGAGAAACCCTCTGTGAGAGAAAGTAATAATGGAGAAGAAAGCGGAGAGCCATGAGAAGTTGAACAAAGCTACTGGCGCCAAAATCTAACTGTATTTGGAATTCCTTTTTATTTTTTTATCAATTATTCAATATTTATAAAATAAATATTTTTATCTATACACATCGTAGGATCCACGTACAATAAAATTTTCTTTAGATAGCGTTAAAAGAGACAATGACGTTGTGATTGTTAAAGATTTAGCCCCCGTTCGATTTGACTAAATCAGATTTTTAGTAGATTTTAATAAAAGTTAATGATTTTATAATTGAAAAGTTGATAAAAATTAGAGTCCCATCAAATGTATAGTTAAAAATAATTTATTTATTTTTAAAAAAAAGAGTTTTAGAAAATTGGAGTTTAAGATACAAATAATTTATAAATTCAGTCAAAAGTGAAACATTAATTTCAACCGCACGTTCATAACTACTTGTCATTATTATTAGGGTTGTCCGTGGGTCGGTTCGGTTCTAAAGAGAATCGAACCAACCCAAAACTTTCGGGTATTTAATAAATGGACTTATCGGGTCCAAATATAATTATGGAACCGTTCGGGTTCGGTTCGATTCGATTTCGTTCGGTTCCATACCATAATTAATTTTTTTAATGTTTACAACAACACTACATAAATACAACTAATGACATTTCATTCGTAACTTTTACAAATTAACGTAGCCAAATTCAAAAATATATAAATAACTAGTTGTCCAATAAAATTAATTCAATGTATACAAATACCAAAAAGTAGATATTAATATTAAAATATCGATGATCCATATCAAAAATTGCAAATGGATCTCAAACTTCATTGTTTCTTGTATTTTAAAATGGGCTTTAAAATGATTTGGGTTTTAAAATAATTTGGGTATTGGGCTTTAAAATTAAAATTATGAAATAATCTGATTTATTTAATTAATTTGCTAATTTGTTTAAAAAAATTAATTTAATTTAATTAATTCAATATAAAAAATAAAAAAAATTATTTAGTTTCTGGTCTTATTCAATTTGGGTATTGGGCTTTAAAATTAAAATTATGAAATGATTTGATTTATTTAATTAATTTGCTAATTTGTTTAGAAAAAAAATTTAATTAATTTAATATAAAAATAAAAAAAATTATTTAGTTTCGGTTCTTAGTCTAGATCGGAGACCCGACCCAAACCCATCGATTCTCGATTCGGGTACCCGTTCGGGTATTTAACTTATGAAGAACCGTTCGGTTCGATTCGGGTCCAGTTCGGTTCGATTCGGAACTTTTGGACACCCCTAATTATTATCCATATATTTCGTGGAAACTACTACTATTCTTATTTATAAATATTTATAAATTTAGCCAAAGGAAGCTAAGTTACTTTGAGATTTACAAGATTTTACATTAATACATGCAAATCATTTCTCATATTTAAACTTTTTTCGATGAAATAGTTAATATGGTATCGGAATTACGTAAAAAAAATTTAGTTGAAGTCTCTTCATCCTCTATCAATGAGAAATTATATACATCTTAGGCAAATATGAATCATTCTATATGTGAAGGAACATATTGAAGACAAGATTTAAATGAATATTTGTTGTCTTGTTGTAACATTTTAAACTTTTAAATAAGATAAGTAACCTAGTATTAGAGCTTGACAAAATCCCAAACAAGCTCTTAAACTTTTTTCGATGAAATAGTTAATATGGTATCAGAATTACGTAAAAAAATTTAGTTGAAGTCTCTTCATCCTCTTTCTATGAGAAATTATATACATCTCAGACAAATATGAATCATTCTGTATGTGTTCCTATTGAAGACAAGATTTAAATGAATATTTGTTGTCATGTCGTAACATTTTAAACTTTTAAATAAGGTAATATTGGATCATAATCTCGAACTGTTTAGAATACGTCCAAGTCTCGACGCCACCTAAACATAAAAAACGTGTTGAAGATAAAATTTAAATAATGACTCATCGTAACTTAATTTTATCTATGTTAAAGGAAGATATGGGTTTACCTTTCACTTGTTTATGTTTATAATTAAGAAAAATGTACAAAGAATCGTTTAATGTTGTATTTTTCTTTTTGGTTAAACAATAATTGGTCAATTGGACAAATGAAAGAGTTCGTGAAATTTGTCATTTGTCCAAAATGCCGTCCTCGATGATTCAATTAATCCAGGAATTTGTAAACAATATTTAAAGTTTATTTATTTAACCATTTCTTTACATACTCTAATACCATATTGTACAACGTTTAAGTTGTTACGGTTAAACTAACCCCACATCGAGGCTGGATGCACTTTCATTAAGGGGTATACAGATTAATCAATTTTGATAAATAAGTGACGGCGGATTACAAATCGTCACCTATAAATGACTCTGTAGAATCACAAACGTGTTTATTTGTTTAAACTAGTCTTAGATCATACGCAATAAATTTATTTATTTAAATTATGTCTTCAACAAGTGCATAACGGGAATGAACGTATAATTAGTACATCGGAGAGGAACTAAAAAAATTGCAAAGAAAAGAATATGCACTGATTTATAATCAGATGAGTTTGCCATCTGAGAAATTTCATGAAATTTATGTCTGATCAAATTTAAATCAGGCCTCAGAACTGAGAGATTTCTCTTCATATTCCTTAATAGAGTTTATGATAGCAGAAACTTCCCTCATGCTTGGCCTTTCTTCTGGAGATGAATTTATGCACTTTAGAGCTATTTGCAAAAGATCCACCATCCTCTCCTCACTTGCACCCTCCAAAACCAATGTCTTGTCAAAAACTTCGACCGTCCATTCTTCTCTTATAGCCGTATTCACCCACTGGCCTAAGTCGTACCCATTGTTCTGGACGAGCTTCCCTGTCAGCAGCTCAAGAAGTATGACGCCGAATCCATAAACATCAGCCTTGAACGCATTGTTTACCGGGGACGCTTTATCTAGGATTATGTCATTAGGAGGAAGAAATGATTGATCTTGATTGTTAACCTCTGCTAGACCATACTCACTTATGCAGGGTTCCATTCCATTGTTCAGCAAAATGTTTGAGGATTTTAGGTTGCCATGTGCAATGCCATCTCTTTTAAGCCCCTCATGCATGAAAGCCAATGCCTCACCAATTCTGGCTGCAACACTTAATCTGCTTCCCCAGTCAAATAATTGCCCATTTTGTGATCCTGAAAATTAGCATCAATGTATTATAAAATTACGATCTTTTACGGATTAAGCCCAAGGTTATAGTGGTTCAAGCTCAAGATAAGAGTTACATCCACACATTTGTAGATGGTTTTCCCTATAATATGGAAAAAGAATACAAGTTTTCTCACGTCTCTCACACACAAAACCGGCTGCCTAAAATGTGAACATTGAAAAACCTAATAAATGTATGGAATATCTAGAATTTGAGGTCGAGGAGATAAGTGTGCAATATGATTAACTCTACTGAGTCCAACATTTGCTCAGTCCTTTAAGCCCCCATGCAGCATTGGGTAAATATTTATGCTAATATTTCAAGTGAATTCAATGCTATATCTACATAATAGAATCCAAAAATGAATATTTCTTTGAATAAAAATGATAAAAAGAAATAACTTACCATGAATAAGCCTGAAGAGACTGCCATTCTCCTGGAATTGATAAACCAATAGCTGTTCTTGCCTTGAACAGTAATAGGCAACAACAGGCATTACATGTGGATGCTTCACTTGGTCTATTCTATGCACCCTCTTCTTGAAATCTTCTCTAGAAATATCCCAATCCCGGATTCTTTTCACCACGAGAGTCACTCCGCTGTTGAGTGTGACCTTGTATAGGCTTCCATGCCGACCTCTTCCGATCAATTCAGCCGGAGATCGAAGCAAATCCTCGAATTTCAGCCCATTGACCACTGGGCTCGAGAGAACTACAAGCGATGATGAAGTCATCCCACTCTCAACAGATGTTATTGAATACTCGGATATGTTTCCTCCTCTTTTTGACTCACTAGAAGTGCTGCTACTAATCTTGTCTTTCATTGCATCTGTTTGCGAGCCCTTTTTTGCAATCTCCTTCTCTTTATTCTTGTTTTTCCGTATCACTTTAACGGCAATGAGACTTACAAGAATTAGGCCGATAAGAGCATATCCAAGATACATAAGATACATCTTGCTCGACAGACCTTTCTTTTCAGTCGGAGGAGGAGGGGGAGAGCAAGCATTAGGCAATGGCTCTCCACATAATCCAGGATTGCCTGAAAAGCTACTTGCATTGAAATGACCCTCCACATCAGGAATACTCCCACTGAGATTGTTGTTAGAGACATTGAACTCTTCAAGATTCGAGAACTCAAAATTTGGTATAACTCCATCTAACTGATTGTTTTGAGCAAGAAAAGTGAGCAATCCCGAGACTCTTGAAATATCCGGTATCCCACCTGTGAAGCCATTGTCTGATATTACAAGTCTCTTCAAATTACTTAATCTTGACAGGGATCCAGGGAGATCCCCGGAGAAACTATTTCCATGTAGATACAAATGTGTCAAACGCATGCAATTTGACATCTCGTCTGGTAAAATCCCAGAAACATTATTGTTGTTCAGGCTCAGTACTGCCACATTCTTCGCCGAACACACAGAAACAGCATCAAGAACACCAGTGAAATCCAGCTGATCAAGTACAATTTTTTTAACAAATTGCATACTTTTATCACAAGAAATCCCTTTCCAGGCATCAATACAAGGATCAGAACTCATATTCCAACCCCAGTTTTCATCTCCTGGATTATTTCCAGGATCAAGTTTTTGCAGGAACTGGACTAATGCTTCTCTCACTTGTACTGTTTCTGCACTTGTCACAGATAAGAGAACGATAAACGCCATAAAAACTACCCACAGATGAATTCGATCCATCGTGTTAATGATCTGAATTCCAAGAAAATGGTTACTTAAAAAGCTCGAAAATGCCGTCTAATTATTGCCAGTTGGCTGAAAGTTCACTTGTCATTGATGGATAATGAGAAAGGATTACGAGTGCTAACAAAACTCAAAAGACTAACAGAAAAGACACTGATAAATATGAATAAATTTGTTTGAAGCCGGCAGTTGGATTCTGCTCAAACAACAGTGTAGTGAAGGTGTGAATAGTATTATACAAATAAAGGTTTAACAAGAATTGGTCAATAATCGAGTTTTTCTCAATGCTTTCCATATGGATCAATTTGATTAAAAGTATGTTTAAACTTGATGAATTTATTTGAGAATTTCCAAAGGCTCTTCCATTGTTGATAGATAATAGTTGGTTAACGCACCAATTCATTTTTGATTTGATCAAAAGCTTGATAAGTACACAATTTCCGTCTTTAAACGGGAAAAATGTATTTATTTACATTTTGTCTTCATGCAAGTTAAATTTTAACCAGAATCCCTCCATTTCTACACGCCCCGTTTGGCAACCAAAATGCTACTAGGCGCATGACATGGTGGATTAAGGATATAGGTTATAAGGTAAATGATATTCCATAATTTTTTATTTAAAAGGTTGTCATTGCACTACCATCGAGAAAAAAAATGAATTTATACTAGATTCTATAAGATAGTCAAAATAACGTGCTCATGATTTTTTGAATGAAAAATGAGGGAATGCCATGCCATCCACCTAATCCATCAAAATACTATCTACTTAGTATGATTTATTTACTCCATGTTTGGCACCAATTAAAATCTAAATTTTAATTTAAATCAAAGTCAACGATTCATTTTAACCATATTTTATAAGTCACACGACTTTTCAATCAAACATTTCATCAACTTTTATCAAAATCTACTAAAATTTTGATTTTAATCTCCACCAAACATTGGCTTAATTTTATGGATTATTCTATGTGNAAAATCGGATCGCATATTAGATATCTATAAGCACAATAGCAACTTAACAACGTTTCATAGTATGCCATTCTTTACTCCAGACATTACAGCTGCTGCTGCACTGAAGGGTGCCATCTTTCTCAGTGTGACACACGGTCGGGCGGAAATAGGAGAGTCCTCAATTAAGTCCCCAATTTACAGGGGGGATACCCAAAATAAAATCCAGAATTTCATTACCTTCCTGTCAATGCCTGTTCAAAGTTCTTAAAATACATAATATTTTCCACCTCAAGTTTTTTCTTTGCAACAGAGGCCAGAATCCCCACAAAAGCAAAGAAAAATCCCACCAAGAAAGGCGAAAAAGAACGCGAAGAAATGAGTTATCGATCCAACCCCTCTTAGCCTCTGCATCTTCTTCTCCCCTAACAACGATTACAAGCGTACACACACTCTAACTTCTTAGAGCCTGTTAAGTAAACTAAATTACTAGCCGAGAAACCTCCTTCGTTCTATATGGCCAATTTGCTTCATGGCCTAGTAGTTACAATAATGGCCTCATAAGAAGAGCAAATAAGGATATCATGGGAAAATATCTAAATATGAAAAGAAAATCTCCGATCAAGTAGCTAAGAAATGCATCCATGATGATCGGATATCAGGTCTTGAGATCATCTGACATGGCAGACGGTATACAGTGGGTGGCAAGGATGTCCAAAGTTGCCGCTTTCGCAGTCTTTGTTTTAAGGACAACGATCTGCAAAACAATAATAATAAAAAAAATAGTTAAAAACATACAATTGGCAAGAACAAATACACAAGTATGCACCAAAAAAGAACACCCACCTGCTGGTATTCTAAATCGAATTTCAAATATTCATCGTTGCAGCTCTCTACCATGCTGGCCAAGCTCTTCAGATTCTTCACCGGATGACCATTGAAAGCATGAACCTAAATAAGCCCAAACAACAGAAGAAGAGATACAAACAGGTTAGTAGAAGAAGAGAGCATAATATGGAGATAATTAAATTTGAAATTCAGTTAGTGATACCACAAGCACTTGCATAAAATCACCAACCTGAGTGTTGACAAGTTCCTCATATCCTATATTTATGTCAGCCACGAGTACCTTTGAAAATTTTCAAAATGAAAACAAAGAGCAAGGCAAAATGGCAGAAGTTTTATCCAATGAAATATTTGCTAGAGAAATGAAGGCGAGGAAGAACCTGGGAAACTACAACAATCTGTTCCTCTGGAGATTGTGGCAATTCATGCATGAGTTTGTCTAACAGCTTGACAGGAGCTTCAAACTCGTAATCTTTTCCATACTGGAATTTTTGTACATCGAAATGATGGCATAAGAACAAAAATATGAATCAAAGTAAATAGTGCGAATTTTTAGTAACATCTCACCTTTCATGTCTATTAAAAGAAAATTGCAACCCATGTATAACTGAAGTATCGAAACCCTCATAAGGTAATAATGAAAATACTATTGGATACAGAAAGCTAAAGAAACTTGTAAAATGCATGAACATAAGGAAAATTCTGAAGTCGTACTAAAAACACAAAATCATAGCATCCAAGCATGTTGGCATGATTTCTGCAATTAGTATCATAAGAAAGTGGGTTCGGGAGCAAAAGATATATAGCCTAAAAGCTGAGGATGGAAGCTGTCTATCTAGAAATTGGCAAGCATCGCCACCCAGTAATAGGGACCAGAACTCAAAGCAAACAACTCCTAGAACAAAAGGAAAATGCAATATATGATTAGGGGAAGAGTTTAGCATATCAAAATGCAAAAACTTTTTGGAAATATGCATCCAAAGTCCCCAGTCTCAACAAAAATGTGCAATTTAGCCAACTCAATATTTCTCAGCAAAAAGATCCCCAGCCTTCAATTTTTGTGGCAAGTGGTCCCAGTGATATAGAACAAAAAACAAGTTCCTACTCCCCACCATACTCTCACTGATCCTCCTCCCCTCCCCTCCCCTCCCCTCCCCTGCATTCCATTTATAGACCTGAGATACGGAATCTGTAGGTAGCACGCCTGATCAACATGTGACTAGTTCACCATTTGATAAGCAGAGTGAATTAGCAAATGATAGCTCACGTAAGTCACATAGAATGAAATGTTCTGAGCATGTGAAATTTCTCATACTTTTGAGTCTTCAGTGAGCATTATGTAATCAATACCTACCAACACAGCAAAGATGTCGGATCTGTAATCAAAAAGAATTTAGCATTCACTCTTCACACTCTTTCCATCTGTTCCCTCTCAGAACTAATTATGTAGTCCATATACATTTTCTTAAATTCGACATAAATGGAAACATAAAAACCCATTGTGTGCTTAAAATATGATCATATTTTCTTATTATGGATTGAAGTCTGTCTTTAAAGTAAAAGAAAGAACAGATGAATTTGTTGTGTTCAACACATACATATATACACATAATACATGTTTTTGTCCTTGTGTATGCAATTTCCAGTTTTAACTAGATCATGTAATATTATTTTAAGTTCTATTCTTTTGACGGTCTGGATTTTTTGTGACACCACTATGTAGCGACGGATCCTTCAGAAATTAAAGTCTCTAACCCTAGCTCCCACCCCATGTTCTGGTACCCTAGGGGCTTGGGCCATCGTGTAAGCTTTTGATCTCTATTTTTCATACTTGTTGAAATGAAAGTCACATTGTTAATTGGAGCATACATGGTACCAACCTGAGAGCAGGGAAGCATGCAGACTGGTATTATTAGTCCTTAGATCGAAATTACTTGGGATGCCTTAACCCTACCAAATATGATTGTTCAAAAAAATATGGTATACTAGTATCAGAAGGCTAAAATTAGCAATTCTTTGTTTTTTTTATTTTCAATCCTCTTCTGGCTTCCCTAACTCTAATATACATGAGGAAAGAGAGTTGAAATTAAAAGGTAAATGATACAAATAAAAACCTTCGGCTTCTACACAAACATTCATCACCGCTTTTTTTCTTAATCAGTAATTTCAATTAGAAAAAATAGTCATTAAATAGCATATCACATCATCATTTGAAGTTGCTAAAATAAATCATCAATGCAATTCAAAGAAGTTGATCCACAGCATATCAAATTGTGATTTGTATGCTATGTGATGAATTGTGTTACTGAACCCTTCCCAGTTTCCACTAACCTAAGAGACTGATGGATTAGGTAATATCACCTCACATGAGTGATTTGGAGGGAGCAGAGCATTAACAATTTAAAAGGTCAAATTTGCCTTATGTAGAGATACCTTTATGTAAACCTGGTTATATAAATATTTTATTGACTTTTTTAAGATTTAAGATCTGGTACAGATGCTGTCTAAACGAAATTCTGTTTGCGATACAGTATATAAGAGGTTTCCAGCTGTTCAGTTCATTATTGAAACACATAAATCCAACAGAACGGGTTTCATATTCTAAGCACCACCAATAGAACCACCAATCAAGCACCTTTAATTGCTACAAACTTTAGTAAGAAGCTAAAAAGGTCAAACTCACACTACTTACAGCAATTACCGAGAATACCAGAATGCATTAACATCTGAAGCAAACTGCTCACCTCAGAACGGAGATATGGAACGGAAACACTCGTAAAAACAAACCCAGCAACGATATAATACGAGGGAGGTCTACCCTTGTTGTGAGCTGGAATGAGCCTCCGATGAGAACCAAGTTCGATATTGAATTTCAGAGTTTCAGAATTGCGAAGAACTCTTATTGCTGCGCTATCTCCAGTATATTTCTGTGATACAAGATAGCTAAAACCTATGCGCTCTCCGTGCCTAAATGGAACTGTAAAAAATGACCAAATAAAGTTGCAGTGTTACTACAATAGAAGACGGTTTCTAAACATAAGACGAGTAATCTCTATATATAGCATGGCAGAGACATTAGAGCAGCATTTGCAGTAGTAAAATCCCAAGGCAAGCATTCTGCTGATACATAAGTGAGAAAAACATACCTCCACATGCCAAATTCATGTTGACATATTTCAGAAAAGAAACAATAGCATATCTACATTGGAGTACCTAATGAATTCATACATTAATGATGCTTAACTAAAGGATTTACAAGTCTTAATTTAATAAAAAAAATATTCAGGTTTGTCATATCTAGACTATTATGATAATCAAACCCCAGAGAAGTCTCAAAACCTTAAAAATGATATCAAGAGAACAATAGCACTCAGTTATTCCCTGTCTCTGTTGATATACTTAAATCTCCCTTGATAAAAATTCCTCTATTATTTTTCCATCGTGATTGTGAGGCTTTTCTTCCTTGACAAATAATCAATGAAATTAAGCATTGTGTTATTTGCAGCAACTAAAATTGCCTATTCATGAGATGTAAGGAAAAAAAAGCTCGAGTTACATATTAAAATAGCAGAAAATATTTACACTTATGCACATAAAAGAAGCGGGAGGAAATGAGATGAGATGGGAGAATTATTTTTATTCGTCTACATGCCATCAGAACATTTGTCTCGATCACCTGTTCCGTCATTGGCAATATCAACCCCATCAAAGCTAAGGATGACATCAGATGGCTTCAAAATTTTGAATTCTGGAGCAGTTGGATCGATTCTTCTTATACGAACACCCTTCTGATCTGGTTTCATCCCAATCGACAACCGCAAGTCTGGATTTTCCATCTTCTGCCATTCAACTCCTAGAATAGGGAATCCTGGTACATGAAAGAGAAATATTGCAATTAAATAACATAGGACTCAATGGAAACTTATTAACTGGGGAAAGACTCGTCAAAAAAGGGCCAAATTGAAACTGACATTGGGATAAACAATGTCATTTTCTTGTAGTAAAGACGAGAAACCTAAGTCATAAATAGTAAATACACAAATCCATCCGAGTATAGGAAGAATTGATACTTAGCAGAACTTGAGCAATGGTAGACTGTCCACATCAAATTACTTTAACTATTAATCCGATATAAATCATGTTAAGAGTAACCTTTCCTTTTGTTAGGAAGATATTTCTATGGTTATGTCCATGTTTAGTACAATTAGTGTATCCTTAAATACCCAGCACAAGGATTAAAATATGATTTTGTTCTATATAAGCTATTGAAGATGATCGCTCATTAGTGTGGAAAATGGCAGAATAAGTACATTAAAAAACTCTGTATTAAAAATAGCATAGGATAGCTCTCCCTCCCTCCTTACCGATTAACAAAAACTCCTGAAATAATACTGGACTAGGCTGGCTAAAACCTGTGTTTTAGTCAGTACAGAATCTAGTAGATCTAGACTTAAATTAACTTAGCTGACTCATTTGTCATAGGAATGAACGCATTAATATTTCCACAAAAAATAGTGTGCTAGCTCAGAATCTACATTAAACGGTGCAAAAAAAGGGTACATGTTGATCAATTTGCGGCTAATGGAGTCAAATCGCCTGTACATAGTTTCCATTAGAGTACATAGGTATTGAGTACAAAGGTCTCTTTTGAAAGAAACATGTTTGGTGTAGTGCACAATCAGTCAATTAGAAGAGCTCCACAGATGTGATAGCATTCAATTACGTCAATCAAAGGAAAGTTGCACAAGGATTGATTAGAAAGCAAAGAGACTATAGTGGCTATTTGATTAGATATTCTGCTAGGTATGTATGCATTAGATATCATGAATGAAAAGTCAAAATGGTATCTATACGATGACTTCTAGGATTTTCTCTCTCTGAATTCATTGGATTCTGCTATTGACCCCTAACGTCCTTTAACTTATTTTCATATCAGTATATAAATCCCCCGCAGCGGAGAAAAGGTTGCAGCCCAAAAACAATACCAGTATATGCTCCATTTTTTTCATAATCTTGGATGAAGTGCCTGATGACTGGTGTTGGGATGACATAACCAATATTCTCTGCATCCTCGTGTTTGAGGGATTGAAATGCAATACCGACACAATTTCCCTTGTCATTAAAAGCAGGTCCTCCCGAATTTCCAGAGTTTATAGCGGCATCTATCTGCAAAATAATCAATTTTCACAAGATATTAGTAAAATATTTTGCAAGCTACAAATTAACATCGTCAAAGTATAAATCAAAGACCTGTAATCCCAGAAGTTCAGTGGACCCATGGACATATGAAAGAATCTCTATGCGTGAAACTACCCCACTTGTCACGGAGATTGTATCACCCCCAATTGGGTAACCCACAACAGTCACTGCATCTTGCAATGCAGGTAAATCACCAAATTCTAGAGGAGACACCCCTTCCCAGAACTCATCATCATCTACTGCAAGCATAGCTGCAGTATCATATAAACAAAAATCAACATTTTAAATTAAACAACATATAAATACTCATCACCTATCCTTCTATTATAACAGAAGCTGTAATATTATATGAACCAAGTTGAAATTGGATAATAAATACTCTAAAGGTTTTCTTAGCAAATGCACTATATAATTAGTGGTTATTTTTTTGGCTAGCTGCCCTCTATAACAAATGCAGGGGACAATTTGGTCCAACGATCACCACCAAGTTATATGAAGTCATATACCACCACTAACAGCAATATTTTACTTCAAGTTCTGTATCAACAATCTTTCAGTGCTTTTTATTCTGATCCCTTCTCTCACAGGTACCATCAGACTGCCACCACTTTCTTTCTTCGTGTTTTTCTCAGTATCTCATTATAGTAAAAAGAAGTGATGTAAAGGTTCTAACTTTCTACCATGGGGAATCAAACCAAGCTAAAATCAGCAACCTGATCTACCATCCGTAATCAACTAGTATGAGAAATGTTACCGGCAAGTTAAGAGACTAACTCGCCATTATATGGACACTACAATATAATTCCAGACATTGACTTCCCATAATCTACAAAGATTGTTCAATGACTGATATTAAAATTCAATTTGACCAGATATTAAAATCAATTTTCAGAAATTGCAAAGTCATCGAAAAGGAAACACGTCTTAATAGAAATTTTAAAAACATTGATAACCCAGACGACAGCATTAATTTCAAGTAATTTGGATGGAAAAACTGGTTGCTTCCTTCCACTCTTGATTAGCCATGAATGAAAAAAACTATCAAAACTCGAAACATCTCTAGCCATAGCATTGACATCCATAGCCGTAATTCAATTGATAGAATCACATGCAATCGTTTCATTTTAGTAAAATAATATCAAGGACAATATTCAATGTTAATCTCACCGATATCACATTCAGTGCCGATGGCGAGCACCGTGGCAACATACTTTGTATCAGAACCTCTTTTCTTCAACTTGACTTGAGTGTAATGCTCCACGGAGTGAGCATTCGTCAAAACCCTCCGACCTTTAATAACAAACCCGCTACTGCTCGAGCTGTACTGCCTTTTCCTCTGCCACGGCAAAGAAAAATTTGGCTCCGTATGAACGCAGAAAACCTTCACCACCGCGTCCATCGATGGGACCACCCTCGCCACCGCGTTCTCTGCAGTGATCAACGCAGTGGCAGCACATCCATTAGCGATTGGAGGAGCCGGGACGGGTAAGGTTTTCGAGCTGTCGATTTTAGGAGTCTTGCGGGGGCGGCCGCGGCGGCGATGGGGTGTAGAGGACTGAGGGTGAGTGGGGTCAATGAGCTCAACGTTATTGACGGAAAAGATAACGTCATTGGTTACTGGGGTGGGCGAGGAGGTGGTGTCGCTTGCGACAGTGGTCACCGGCGATCGGTTTTTGGGCCGGCGGCCGCGCTTCCGCTTATTCTTTGTTACGCTGCACATACTAGAATTGGAATTGAGAAATGTGGATTTTGGTCCCAATTTGAAGAGAACAATAGACTTTAATAGAGGGAAAGGTGCGTGGGGGGTTTTGAGGTTGTCCCATGTACGACATCGTATATGTTTGAGCATAAATAGCATGAGTCGTGCTATTTGTAAAAAGTTGGGTTACAAAATTAATTTAAAAAATACGTATTGACAACATTTTAACCAATAATTTTTAAAATCAATGACTTAGATGTTGCCACATTATTTTGTTAATACACTTTGGTAAACCATCTTTGTACAAATACCATAATTAAAATAGGACATTGTTTTAAAGACTATGTTACGTATATATAAACGTTGAAGTAGCATAATAATGCTACGTAGCTTTGTTGGGTTGCAACCCTGCGTTAGATGATATGCAAAATAAAGTATGAAATTCATTTAATTTCACTTATTATTTAATATTATATTGACATCACTTAGATTGTAATTGAAATTTGGTGAGGTTAAATAGCATTACTCTGGAGGTTGACACATTAAGCATTCATGTGAGTTGGCAAATTTTGGTATTGACAACGTCATTTCTAATCAACCGTCAAATTTTTGTCACATATGTTAGTCTTGTTTTAATGACTAGTCAAAGATAAACATACATTACACGTTATTCTGAAATAATTTATAAGTGTTGTAAAAATAATATTTGATGTCAATTTGTTGAGAGGATTTGATGAATCTTAAATGAACTAAATAAAATAAAATTTATGATAGAAATTTAAGATAAGAAAATTGTATTTTCAAAACTCAGTTTCTATGATTCAAATTTTGTTATGATGAAATATTACAAATTAGCAACATTTTTATAGTACATTTGATACATAAGAATTAATTGTCAATACATGATTTTAGGCATCCGTTAAAATTCTTAAATATATCTATAATAATATATTAACTATCACATCAAGTGATAATCATTTTTTGGACGATTTTAACCCTATTATGGTTCAATTATTTATATAATACCTTATTTTTCATTTTTCAATATGTAGTAAATAGTACTAAAAAATCCTTGTCTTGTATGAATTTCGTATTATTAATTCTCAATTAATTAACATCCACATGAATATAGATTCAATGAATCTTGATCTACATTAATCTAGGAATTTTAATTGGTGTATAAATTTATTTCTATTCTTGTATCTAAGAATTTTAATGGATGTTTAAATTTATGTATTAGCAATTAATTCTTATGTATCAAATGTAATATAAAAATATTGCTCATTTGTAGTATTTCTTCATCACAGAAAAATTGAACCATAGAAGTTGAGTTTTGAGAACACAATTTGCTTCTCTTAAATTTTTATTCTAATTTTTATTTTCTTTAATTCGTTTAAAACTCACCAAATCCCCTTAAGAAATTAATATCACATATTACTTTTAAAACACTTATAAATTATTTCTGAATATTGCACGTTTAACTTTGACTAGTAAATAGAAATTAATTCATTTATAATAACTTCAAATTCACGTATATCAAAATTTATCAAATCAAAATTCATTGAGTCTAAATTAATGTAAATATTAATTAATTGAGAATTAATAACACGAAATTCAGACGTAATAAGGAGAAGTATAGAAATAAGTAAACGTTACCAAACAGGGGCATATTTGCTCAGATGAGAAGTATGTTACCAAAAGTAAACGTCGAGATATTTTTGAAAATGGATAGAAGATCTCTATAATTGTCATGTATTTGAGATAAAGTTCGTCTAATTTGTTGTCACATTTATTCTCGACACATTCCTTAAGATTCGGACTGTTCATAAATTATATAAAAATAATATTTTGTCAATTTGTGAGATATTTGTTGATCTCAATTTGTGCACGGGCGACATGGTCAACAGATCTCAACTTCGCTCGCTTACATGCGTATATTTCATTTATTTGGGTGTGGAACATATGAAAGATGAGAGCCACAATTATGTTCAGATATTGGGGATAATAATAGAGAATAGACGAGAGAGAGCAATATCACTATGATTGTTTAAAATTGCATTACTTTCAAATGACATGAAGTGTGAACTTTTATAGTAGAAGATGTGGAAGAAGTGAAAATGATTATCGTTGGATGAGAGACTCATGACCTCTTCTTCACGATCAAGGTGAATTGTCACGGACATCATTTCATTAGTCCTGAGCTTAAGAACATTGAATGATTCTGAAAAGTAGTCAACCTACGATCTAGGCTTGACATATGAAAAATAGACAGACGAGTTGAGTTGAGTTGGTAGGGTGAATGCTGCATATATATACACACACACACACACACTAGTTTTTGCCCGTGCGATGCACGGGTT
>CAIGRM010058279.1:0-22782 GCA_903798335.1 Fraxinus albicans
TTTATAATATGTGGGCGTGTACCTCATTTGGAGACTGAGAAGAAGAGGCACCGCAAATAAGGATAGAGGAAAGGGAACGTTTGACGGTGGATCGTCGGCGTTGATGGGTCCCGACCCCATCCCGAGGCGACGGGCAGGATCGCAGCCGGCTGCTGCCCGAGCCCATTAACCCCTCCTCTTCTCCAACCAGAGACAGATGGAGACAAAGATATATATGTGATAAATATATATGGTTTATTCGTTGTAGGTGGGAGGAACGGGCATGTAGAAAATGATAGGGATGGTGAATGGTGATAATAATGGAGGCTCTCTGTGTTTTTGTGCTTTCGTGTGTGTGTGAGAGAGAGAGATAACTATTTTTGAGTTTTGAAATGTTGGGTTGGCAGTTAATTAATTGGAAATTAAGGATTTGTATGAAATTTGTGAAAATCTTTTCTGAACTTCTATAAACTTTCATTTTCAAATTTTCATGGACTTTTGTAAAATTTAAAGAACTTTTGAAAATTTTCATTTGAAATGGAATTTATGTGAATCTAGTACAATATTATGAAATTATCACATACAAGATATCGTTCTTACAATTCCATTTCTCATTCTCCTTCCATTTCCCCACCCCATATAATTAAAAATATTTTAAAAAGAATAAAAAGTTAAGGCATTAATTAAATAAATAATTATTATTATAAATACAAAAAATAAATTTAATATTCAGTATTATTAATATAATATATCTTTAAAAAATAAATATTTAAATTAGTCTATATAAAATTTATAAATTAATTAAAAATAGATTTTTTTTCACAAAATATTGAATGAAAAAAAAGGTTATAAAATACAATTTAATTGTTTCATAGAAATAAACAATAAGAGAAAAATAGAAACTTATATAATCCATAGAAAATAAATAAATTTTAATCATAACTCTAGAGCTTATCTGCATCAAATTTTTAGTCAGAAAATGATCGTTATAGTCAAGAAGTGGGGACCACATTAGAGAGGAGCAGTCAAATGTTGCTGCTGCTTTGCTGGGTAACAGTAAAAAAAATCATTGTAATTGGTTTGAAAATTTTTACCTGACAGGCTCCTAATGTTCGTAGAAGTGAAAAGGTAAGATAAATATTGAAAAAAAATACATATTAATTTTATTTATTTATTTTTGTGAAAGTCTCCCAAAATCTTATGACTAATGAGAGACGGATTTTGAAATTTTATTTTAGTACTTTATGTTTAAAAGTTAGTATCATGAAGATTTTTATAAAAGTCTGTAAAAGTTATTAAAATTTGAATACTCCAAAATTTATAAAGATTTCTAAATTTTTTTAATTAAATACATTTTGCCTTTTAGAGGTTTTTTAAAAGTTTATAAAAATGTTAATTGAATACATTAAGACTTTTATAGAGTTTCCAAAAATTTTCATTGAATATCCCTAAACTTTTTAAATCCAACAAAGTTATTAAAAATCCCAATTGAATACACTCCCTAAGTTTCCAAATAGTATTTTTGGGGGTTAACAACTTTAATAGTCCCCAAACTTTTAAAATGTGTCAATTTAATAATCCAACTTCTATCTTAGCATAGAAGATAAAAAAAAAGTGGCATATCTATTATTTGATTTAGCACCCGTTTGAGCCACCTTTTTATCTCATTAAAATGAAAAATATGACCGTTATCCATCACATCAACATTTAAATTTAAATTTTCTATCTCTTATGTGGGCCCCAATAAAGACTATATTTTTCATTCTCATTCTACAAAAAGGTGGTTCAAAATCAACATTTAAATTCAAATTTTTCATCTCTTGTGTGGGCCCCAATAGCGATTTTTCATTCACATTCTACAATAAGGAGGTTTAATATGAAAAACGAAAATGACACTTATACCATGGATTAATATCATACATCGGGTTGATCTTTTGTGTTAAATGAATAAATTTATAGATTAACTTAAAAAATGAAAATATTTAGACGAAGATTGTGAAAGGGCTTATTTGTCAATATTTTTTAAAAGTCAAAAGTTATTTCTAAAAGTAAAAAGCTACTTTTGAATAATTAGGTGAAAATATTTTGTTTGATTATAAGAAGTTTTAAAAAAAAGTTGATCTAAAATAATTTCGTCATTACACTCTTCTACCAAAATGTAGAAACAAAAATAGAGACTCCGTAAAACTAGTCCTATAAGGGCGTGAAAGTAGGGTTTTTTAACTTATTAATGTCTTGTCACGAAAGTTTTAGGCCAGATAAGCATTTCCATCAAGCGCACCTCAATAAAATCAGTTACTTTTCTTATATATGTGTGCGTGCGTGTGTGTGTGAAAAGTGACTTAATTGAAAGAGCTTCGTTAGTTGGGCTACCATCTATGCTAAAAACAAAGTTTGGTGACTAAAGTGACACTTTTTGAAAGTTTGGTGACTAAGATAGTTTTTTATCCCTTTTATGGTAATTGTTTTAAGTTATGTTGTTTTCACTTTTCATTTGATTTTGAGATAGGCACCTAAAATGACAGAGACGCGACATAATTTGTGCTTTAAGAAATATAAATAGTAATAGTAATTCCCTAACACTTTCTAAAAATCTTTTTTGTTGATTAATACTTCTGTAAGGTTGGAGACGAGGATAGCTGAAAAGTTGTATCACTCGAGAGTAGTTATTTATCAAGTAAAAAATAAATAAATAAACAGTTAGATAATGGAATGAGATGTGAACAATCTCAAATGTGCGAAAGAGCACCAAAAAAATTATTTAGAATGTCTAATCTAAAAATTGATCATTGTAGGTACACTCAACATTTGCTAATGTTGCGCTTTCATTTCAAGTTCTTTTTACAAGAAAAATAAAAAACCCAATACAGCATAACCTCAATAATCACTTTGATGGGAATGGCAATGGAGTGGGTAGGCAATTCCCATCCCCGCTCCTCGAGTATTTTTGTTATTTTGTACCATTCGTTTTACCCCGTTAAGGCGAGGCAGGACAAGGTAGGGAAGTCCATTGTCTCATTTATTTTATTTATTTGTTTATTAATTTGGTTTCATTTTTTATGTTTTTAATTAGTGAAAATTATTAACTTTTTTTTTTCGAATTCGTTAAGACCAATCCATGTTTCCTTTAGAAAGAACGATAATTCTTGTATTTTTGTTTCATAAAAAATTTAAATTTGAAATGAACTTTAAATTGGGTCGAGTATCGGGAAACAAGTTTTTCGTATCCGTCTCGTCCCCGATTTGGGATAATAACCCCTTCCCCACTCCTTTTACCCTACTAGACGTGTAATTTTGGGGTATTATGATATCGAATTTAACGATTTTTTTTTTTTTTTGCTATCCTAAGTGAAAGTTCTTATTAGATCAAATGCCACCCATTCAATAGTTGGAGATTATTATTCTAATATCTTCACTGATTACTGGACTCCAAGTCTAATGCACTGACTTAAAGTCAAGATTGTAATTACATCTTTGAGTTACGTAGAATCAATATATTAAGGTCCTGTTTGGGAGAGATTAAATTTTTCTACAGTAAATCAATTCTCATTTTCAACCACACATTCTTCAATAAAATAATATTTTCCATCACATCAATAACTTTTTCTTCTTTTTCAACCACACATTTCTAACAACGCGAAAGTAAAGTTCAAGAAATTACAAGAAAAATAAAAAACCCAATACAGCATAACCTCAATAATCACTTCGATGGGAATGGCAATGGAGTGGGTAGGCAATTCCCATCCCCGCTCCTCGAGTATTTTTGTTATTTTGAACCATTCGTTTTACCCTGTTAAGGCGAGGCAGGACAAGGTAGGGAAGGCCATTGTCTCATTTATTTTATTTATTTGTTTATTAATTTGGTTTCATTTTTTATGTTTTTAATTAGTGAAAATTATTAACTTTTTTTTTTTTTTCGAATTTGTTAAGAGCAATCCATGTTTCCTTTAGAAAGAATGATAATTCTTGTATTTTTGTTTCATAAAAAATTTAAATTTGAAATGAACTTTAAATTGGGTCGAGTATCGGGAAACAAGTTTTTCGTATCCGTCTCGTCCCCAATTTGGGATAATAACTCCTTCCCCACTCCTTTTACCCTATTAGACGTGTAATTTTGGGGTATTACGATATTGAATTTAACGATTTTTTTTTTGCAATCCTAAGTGAAAGTTCTTATTAGATCAAATGCCACCCATTCATTAGTTGGAGATTATTATTCTAATATCTTCGTAATGATTACTGGACTCCAAGAATGGATTGACTTAAAGTCAAGATTGTAATTACATCTTTGAGTTACGTAGAATCAATATAGTAATTATCTTTATAATTCTTTCAGTATAATTTTCAAATTTCAAGAATCACTGCTTTATTACAGTTGAAGGACTAATATTCTTATATTCAACCTTCCATTAATTAGTAAGTCTCATCCTTGATGATTTATATCAAAATATTTACCTCAATCTTTGCTCATTGTAACAATTATTTCTTTAACTTTTTTCATTGAATTACTATCTTCAATCTTTCAGTAATTAGTATGTCTTGCCCTTGATGATGATTTATATCAAAATATTTTATTTTCATACTTTGAAATGAGGGAAAAATATTTTTCTCTCTTTTTATTTTTTAAAAATATGATGAGAAAATAAGTTGTTTTAAATCATTTCAACGGAATTTTGAGCATAAAAACTGTTATCAAATACAAAATGTATTAACTAATGGCAAGTTTGAGAATAAGAAGGGATATAAGTGTTATATTGAGTAAAGATTAAGAATCTTAAGTGCAATTAAAATGTAGTGTAAGAAATAAAATAGTGTTGTGAATATAATTACCAATTCGTTAATGTATTTATTTTCTAAATATTAAAAATCAAGTATTTCATGTAGTGCTTATTTTATAAGATCCTCTTTTAAGTGCGGATCGACTACGACGCTAAGGTTTTGCTAGGTTTGGATTGTAGATTTAAGGTCCGTTTGATTGTAAATATGAAAAATGGGTGGAAAAAAAATATTTTATAGGGAATTGATTCGCTTAGAAATTGTTTTATTGGTATAATTTTTCATGGAAAAATGTTGAAAGTTTGGTGTCCGTTTGACTTCGTTTTTTTTATGAAAATTGTCTAATAAAGTGATAATTTTTCTACCATTGGGTCTAGAATTTGTTCCATTTGTCAAAAAAAAATTGAAAAAAAAAATTACCATATCGAATACCATTCATTTAACTTTGTTTTACATGAAAATTGTCAATAAAAGTGATAAAAAAATTTATCATTGTATCTAGAATTTTTTCGAATTACCCAAAAAAAAAAATGGAAAATATTTACCAACCAAAACATCAAGAATTTGTTTTCCTCAGAAATGTGGAAATTTTGGAAAGTTGAAAAACATTTTTCCGGGAAAATTTTGCCTATCAAACACTACAAAAGTTGGAAAATGAAAAAAAAAAATTTACACGGAAAATATGTTGTATCAAACGGGGCCTTAGGGTTTTTATGTTGACCGAGTTCTCGTTTTGTGCATCTAGTAGGGATGGAGGAGTTGGTGGTGGTCAATTTTTTGGAATTGTGGTGAATTTTGGGACTAGATATGGTGGAGACAAGGAGTTAGTGGTGATGGAGGTGGTGGCGAGATTCGATTGCAAATTCGTAATGTTCAAAATGGTGATTTGTGGGGGGTTTTGATTTCGCTTGACGATTTGTGATGATTTTTGGTAGAAGGTAGTGGTGAAGAGTGTTGCAAATATGATCACTTGGGAAGGTCGTGACAGCGACGAGATGGTGGTGGGGCATGATTTAATAAATTATTGTACAAAAAATTAAACTTTTTTGAATGGATTGGCATTATTGGTTAGTGGTGATGGTGAGATGGTGGTGTAACAATGTCAAGTTATAATTTTAAAGAAATTCCATGCACTTAGCAATAACATCTAATAAGTTACAATTTAAATTAACATGATTTGAATGGTAAATTAACATAGAATTGGGAAGGTAGTGGCGTTGATGACATCGATGGTCGTCATCTTATAATCAAAATGATCTAAAACAACTTTTATAAAACTATGAACGATATTTATCTATAGATCATGCTATAGATTCTATTAATCTTCTTTTTTTATTATATCACAATGCGTAATTATTTATCAATTATATAAACATTACATCATTAGTTATTTAATTAACCAAAAAAATTACATCTTTATTAATAAAAAATTAATTCTTAACCGAAAAAAATTATATATAAACTAAGCAAACGTGCATTGCACGTTGCTTACACCTAGTATGTATATATATATATATATGTATATATATATATATATATAGTTGAATGGTAAATTAACATAGAATTGGGAAGGTAGTGGCGTTGATGACATCGATGGTCGTCATCTTATAATCAAAATGATCTAAAACANTCCTTAGTTATATAATTAAACCTTGTTTTTATAGATATTTGGGGTAAGCAGATGGCTTCCAATAAGCAAATAACTTCCCCAGAATTTTCAATTATTTCACTAATGTTTTTCCTTTCACAAATTAATTTGTTGTAGAAGCCCAGAAATTTCAAATAAATTTCTTTAGTAGACTAATGAACTCCAAAATCTTTATATATATATCCGACAAATTTACTAAACCTATAGGTTCATATTAGAATTTGCTTAGTCTTTCACCCGCGATATTAGAAGACTCACTAGCACTCACCAAGCATGTCTCAACTACAATAGGTTTAGCAAAAAAATCTCAATTTCTACGAGTAACGAACAATAATTTCATAACTTTCTCATACAACCACTAAATGACTTACTATTTTGACCCTCGGTCCTCTTGCACGCTCTTATATAATCTCGTCGCTAGTTTGCGTCCCTCTAACGTGCAGGTTCATTATAACCATATAATTCAATGTACTATGTCATATCATTATATACTATGTAAACTATCGAATCATAGTTTGAGGGTTCGATGTAGTCTCAACTAAACTGGTAACCGCAGTGTGAGGGTTCGATTTCTGTCCTTTACAAGGTATGGAATTAGACTATTTTTGGGCACCAGTATGACAGCTCTTATACCTTGGCTTGCTGAGACACATCTCGCGATTTACCTCCTCCACGATGTTTGAGGGGAGGGGCAGGGCTCTCCAGGTTGGGGTTCAACCTTTTTTTGAAAACAACTTTTCAATGAAAAATACTAGCTATGAAGAGTCATCAATTGGAAAAGCAATCGACATGGATGTCGTTCTTGAAGGAGATATAACTATAATGATTCCAATTGTAACTTCAAAGCTCGTCGTCTTTCCAAAATTTCCTCAGGTGAATACCTTGCCGGCCCTTTGTCTTGCATGTAGCCTTGTTCACAATTCAGCGAACAAGGCATGACCACGAAAGGTCTATCTTGTGACTTTGTAACAACTACGAATAATCAATTTTAAAGTGAAATTCTATTTATCGTGTTTGTAATGCGATGCCGAATCTAACCTCCTTTCCCTGCTGAGCCACATGGTATTATTTGACCTAACAAAAGGCATATGAGCCCACATGTCAAGGACGACCATTGCAATCGCCTTACAAGTTACAATACAATCAATGTTCACAACATGGTGGTCCGACATGGTTTCACTTTATTAAGATAATGCAAAGACAAAATAAGCATTAACCAAATTCTTACAATTAATATCGAGAAAATACCATTCAAAACTCAAAAAGACCAGAACATGGAGCTCTTATTTAATTTCCTCTTTCCTTTTAAAATGGTGCATTGAGGTTTTGAAGTCCGTGTTCAAGTATAAAACGATGGATAACAGTACTCAACTATCATAGATCGACGATGAATTACATATATCATTACATATTTTAAGATTACAAAGGCTACGTACGACCTCATGTGCTCATGAATTTATCATCATCTAATAATCGAAAAAATGATGAAAATTATATATTTTATGTACTATATATATCTTCCTAATCCAAAAAAAATTGCAGCATTTTTTTTTAAATGTACAGTCCAATATCTACCCTCTATCTTTCTATAAACACCACTCCACCCTCCAAGGGAGATATCTCAGTTTGGAGATCAAGATCACTTTCTTCCAAATGAGTTACTTGATAGAGTGTACTATGTAGTATTGGACAGTATCCAAGAAAGAAACAAAAATTAAAATCTTGTCTATCGTACTGTCTAGATTGTCCTTATTGCTTGCTCTAATTGTGTATAGGAGGTTCTCTTCTTGCTTGAGAATAATCCATTCCAGCTATGTCCACAATGTCTGGATAGGGCTCTGCCACAGTCTGCTGTTTTTCAGTTACTGGTGATGAATTGGTAGGGAGATTTTCTTCTGTCCAACTAATTTTTTCACTTCTTGATTTGCCCTCTGATTTGGTATGATCTTTATTTCCTTCAGTCTTGTCATTCTGTACACGGAAAGCTAATCATATAAGAGAAACAAGAAAAAAATGTAACGCTATAATGAACAAGATTTTAATTTCTTATTTTGATTTTAAATGAGCCGAAAGAGTCCCGATTTGAAACTTCGTTGGACTAAACATTGTTTTCTAATCCTTAAAAACCCACCTTAATCATGGCGCCAGTGCTGGATATATGGGTACTTTTCTTGGTCATAAGTTTTCTATAATTCCTTCCTGCAAACAAAAAACTCGAGAAGTTTGAGTGCAAGATTTTTCTCACGTCTCTCACGATAAAACAAAAACCTTGACATGCTAGGTTGATCCACGGTCTAGAAATAATCAATGATTAGGTTGGAAACAAATGGATCCTTAGTAATTACCTGAACAGTGATTAATTTTGCAATGAAAAACCTCTTCAACATCATTAATTCTTCTGTCTGGAATACTTTTCTGCTGAATTAACGAAAAATCTTATTCAGATTAGACTTCACCAGATAGTACATAGAAATAGAATTCCCTCCTTTGAAATTAATAAAAATACAACAAAAGAATTGTGTGTGTGTACTTACAGGAATATTATGATGATATCTGGCCGATACAGATTCTCTTGTCAAACGTAAGCCTTCATCAGAATTGGAGAGGTAAATCAATACATGGCAATTATACTGCTAAAAATGAAGAACTTAATGAGTTGAACTTAGTAATTTTCAACATATATAATATATATTCATGTGACCATTACTTATGGTTAGCCATTGTGACTCGGAAATCAAGTCAGGCAGCGAAGGGACTACTCGACCCAATATATATGTATGTACGTACATAAAATGTACACATACCTTGAGCTTCATGAAGCATTAAAATTAGCAGAGATATAAGCAGCTGCAGCCAGGACTTCATTTGGAGAATTAAAGGGTTTTTGACAGAAGGATCAGAGTTTGGACAGTTTTGGAATACTTGATGGATAGGGCATGGAATGTGGATATGTTTTGTGTTCATCCTTCCCTCCTGAACTTCTTAAATACTATATTTTGTGCATTGAAGCCGGTGAATATATGCAACTTGTATATGTAAAGCATAAGGGACCCATTTTAGCGACAACGGTAATGAAGAGCCGACAAAGTACATACCACCAACAGTAAATTTAACCACATATTTCTTATGACCTACAACTTTTCAATCATAGATTTCATCAACATTTTATTAAAATTTACTAAAAATCTTATTTCAATCGACAGCTTATAGGGGAGAGTTAATGGAGGTTCAAGTCTTTTCGAAACTGCAAGAACACAAAAATAAAATCCCAACAAGACATGTTTTAAGAAATGACAAGAAAATGTGGAGTAGTGTTCTGAATTTTCTAGATTTCCATCACTGTCCAAACCCTACATGGATAGTTTGTCTCCCTTAAACAATGTCCACAAAAATCAGTAGATCTGCTCAGTAATAATATACTGTAAAAACGGAGTTTTACCATTTCATGTAGCCTGTCGGTCTTCTACCTCTTTCGTATAGTCAAAAATTTAAAATGTTTTTTCTGTGTTAATAATGGTAGATACATTTATGAGCTATGTTACGCCTCGCCACCAAGATTCAAAGTCAAAGTGCCACATAACAATCCACATGGGTAGATAATCAACATAAAAGTCAACAAAGACCCAAGTGATCAAAATGCAAAGAAATTATGCAAACTACCAAAACTTATTAAGATTTGGGGGTCCATCTTAAAAGGTCAACCTTATTAAGAGGAGTAGCGCAAACCATTTCATGTAGCCTGTCGGTCTTCTACCTCTTTCGTATAGTCAAAAATTTAAAATGTTTTTTCTGTGTTAATAATGGTAGATACATTTATGAGCTATGTTACGCCTCACCACCAAGGCTCAAAGTCAAAGTGCCACGTAACAATCCACGTGGGCAGAGAATCAACATAAAAGTCAACAAAGACCCAAGTGGTCAAAATGCAAAGAAATAATGCAAACTACCAAAACTCGTACTAAGGCACTGTCCCATTTAATGAAGCACTACACTTGGACTGAAACACTACCTAAAGAAACGAAGAAATGATCTTAAGCTCTCCACTTAGAGAACTAGCTCCGAGGCTCTCAATTCATATGAAACTCATAAACCGGCGCTATCTCTTACAATATATTTTGAGTGTCTTTTAGAAATGATTAATGTAACACTTATAATAAAAGATGTCAAGGTGTCAGCCTATTATATATTACGACTGACCCCTTATCAATGTATTAATTGTATGAATAGACAATAATGTGAAGCCTCAACTAAGGAGATGATGCCACGTGGTTCTGATCCAACGGACACCACATCGGCTAAGGCAGTATGAATAAATCCTTTTTGTAACTTAGAAGGGGTTGGGGGAATTGGAATTGGAATTGGAATTGAGATTCTTATTCTCATATCTTGAACTCTCAAATATGGAATGAACAAGAAATATTTACAAACACTTCTATGAGCATTTTCATCTTTCATTACACACTTGGTAGATGAATATCTTAATAGACGATCTCACAATCTACATACGCGGTTGTCTTTTATCTTTCCACATATTCTAGTGAGATCTTTGGTTAGTGGATTTTGTTCTCGGTTGGTGATTATTGATAGCGTGATCATTTTTGTTTCACCCGTCAAAACTCGAACATCTTTGTCTCTCGTCGTAAAGCACCTCTCGCGTTCAAATCTGCCTCCTTTCTCACCATTTCTCTGGTAGAAACGTGCCGAAATTTGCTTGACATGGCGAGAGTGGACCCGTCATCTGTTGGCTCATTTTTCGGGGTCAACAAGTTATATTCACAATTGACATCTACGAATTTACGTTCTTTACAAAAAAAAAAAAAAAAAAAAAAAAAAAAAGATAAGTTGAATTGTATAACACCGTATAAGATTAGAGAAGAAAATATGATTAAGTTCATGTATGGTTCAGCTTATTAATTCAAATTAAGTCAATAATTAATTATAATAACATATTTTATAAAATTCATAACTTTTCAACAATACAAATCCAAAGCTAAAGCTTTATATTTAGGTATGATTTGTCCGCTAAGTAGAGATAAATATTATTTA
This sequence comes from Fraxinus albicans, assembly GCA_903798335.1. Taxonomy (NCBI): domain Eukaryota; kingdom Viridiplantae; phylum Streptophyta; class Magnoliopsida; order Lamiales; family Oleaceae; genus Fraxinus; species Fraxinus albicans. Next base: position 11,450 of record CAIGRM010058279.1, read on the forward strand.
CTCCTCTTAATATTTTATTCTAGAAAATGTGGCATGTTTGAGTCCTGTTTTTTTCTTAAAAATGCATTTTGGAATAGTAAATTGATAGAAAATGTATGATTGAAAAATAAGAAAAAATTTTGAATTTACGTGTAATATTATTTTATCGAAAAATATATGATTGAAAAGAATAGAGATAAAAATATATTTAAAAAAAATAGAGATCAAACAAGAGTCAAGTAATGTATAATAAATATGTTATTAGAGGTCGAGACGGCTCAATCTCGAAGCAAGTAGTGAGAATTGCCCAAGGCTCCATCTTTAGGTAAAACTTCAAAAAATATATATATGACTTGCTCTTTTCAATCTTTTAATTTTGTTAAAGGTCTATTAGAGTTTTTTTATTCGCTAAATCATTTTTTTACCTCTATTTGGCCCTCATTTTTTAAAACTCGTTTTTTTTCAAATTTATTTTCGACCAGATTCAAAAATTTTATCAACTATGAAAATCACATATTTCATCAATTTTTATTAAAATTTATAAAAAAATTGATTATTAACTGAAACAGACAGTGACTTTGTATTATCAATTCAATTTAACACGTTGGGCATGTCTTTAATTACAAATTCAAGAATATAATAATTCACAAAAACACCCCCATCGTGTAAACGCAATTCACATGTCGTATCAATTCATTAATGAATAATAAATTTAATTCAAATATTAAGATTCATCGTAAATCTATTCATTAATAGATTTATGTGTTATGAAGACGATTCTTGAATATGTTTTAAACTATTATATGAAACCGAAAGTTTAACTATTAAATTAATTTAATTTTACTAAAAATGCCAAAACGAAAGGAAAATTGGGAAACTGTCGAGGCAGTTGAATAGTAAATGAGGTTGATTGAGTGGATGAATAACAACCACCGATGGATTGTAAAATTAGTTGTACAAAATTATTGTACAAGTAGTTTAACTTTGTTTTCAGAATCGTCGTGGACATCGACTGCTCAGGGACAGGAAAACATCAACTTTGTGACCGTGTCTAGCGGGCAGTGGTCCAAGGCGGGTAGATGGGGGTGCAAACCTCGACTTTTAGCCAAATGAAGTCCAAGCAAATTTATTTTTTTATATATAAAAATATTTTTTTTAAATCTATTAGATCAGTGAAAAAAATAACATGGCTCTGTCCTTGAGTAGATCTAATCTTAACTTTTTCCATTTAATAATTTTTTTAAATAAATTAACGAGTTTTCATATTTATACATATATTTCTATTTGACATGTAGAAGATGTATTTTACAAGGAAAATTCTAAAACCATTTGTCATATTTATTTTTATTCCTTAATCCCATCTGTTATGTCCAATAAATAAGAAGTAATATTGATTGTTATATATTAATGAATATATACAAGACCATAATTAAATTCTCAACATTTTTTTCCTCCTGAGAATCTTAGTATCGATGATTTGCCGTACAATCACATGTAATCACGCCTCTCAAGATTCATTCATAATATAGTTTTCGACCAAATTCTTTTTAATTAATCAATTTACCTCTATCGGGTTCAAATCGATTCTCTCAATTTAAGTCAATTCACATATCTCTATGTAAATCTGAAAGCCTCAAACACATTCAAACTCCTAAAATGCAATTAAAGAATGCGGCAACTAAAGTACTCCCAAACGCTCACGTTGAATGGACCAGATAAGTGTAAAATCACACTTATCAATGTCCCAAGTAATAAAGATTGTTGCACAAGTCTGTTGAAATTGTTGTACGACTTGGTTCATGTAGGATTAGAGCAAGCAAAAGTCTTGAGTTAAGTTTCCCTCGCAACTCATTTGAAAATACTTATTACTTTGCCCATTTATCTCCTAAGTCCTAGCTTAGTTCAACAGTCCCCCTTAATCTAGTTTTACACAACTCTTTGCAAATTTCATTGAAGCATTTTTGCTGTTGGGATTGACTCAATAATTAAGTCTAGGGAGTAACGAGATAAATATGATCACAACCATAGGGAACAAATTAGAAGATATTACACTCTCTATCCGTGGCTAAATTTATTGAAAGATCTATAACATTAAGATCTTTAATAACTATAACATTGTCCTTCTCCTTGTGACTTACTCTACTAGATCATTTTTGTACTTCGAACAAATGGAAAAATTAGGAAGTCGGAAGTAAAACAAACAAAATTCCATTCTTTTAATTCCCATTTTATTTATTGCAAATAAATGCTACCAACCCTTAACCAAAAAAATCCCTTTGTAGCTAGGCTCAGTGGAATTTATCCACTACAGAATTTACATTATACGCATCAGAAGTATCTGAAGTATTAAATGGAATGGTATTAATATGGAAATCTCTGGGCTTGACCTAAATTGAAAAGTAATGATGAGGTATAAGGAACTCGAACACAAAAGAAAAGTTGTTATTATCTTAAGGGGGTCATCCTTTTCAAAGCTAATATTTCTACATAAACAATTTCTCGTTCACTTTGTCTTTCTTCTTTTTCTTTAAAGAGGAGAGTCGAGAACTCAATGGCTATTGTGCTCAGGGGCGGAGCCAGCCCGTCGAAGTAGGAGGGCTGCCCCGAATTTTTTTTTGAAACATTATCTATTAAAATGAGGGAAGTTGGTACTTTGTGATGAAAAAAGGAAACAAACGAATAAAATGGTAAATACAAAAAATAATTTTTTTTTAAAAAAAAAAAGTCAAAAAATTGGGGGGGGGGTCCGGGTCCCCTTAGGATCCCCCCTACCTCCGCCCCTGATTGCACTTATTCCTCCCCTCCTGGGATACCATACCTTTTGCGACTCTTAACTTAGGGAGGATCCAGTCAACTCTACTATTCCTAGGAGGCCGATCGAACCTCTACATGTGTTTGGGGGAAGGAGTTATGAGTTTTATGAATGGCCACAAACTGAAAGACAGGATCAAGAAAATGGGAGGCCAAATCTTAAATATTTAATGAGTTTCTAACATGAAAAATTAGTCCATGAGATATTGTAGTTAGGGCTGTAAATGAATCGGACATGAACTGGATTTGCCCATATCCGATCCGATAAAAATAATTATCCGATCTGATTCGATAATCAAACGGATATTTGATTGTTAAATCCATATCCGATTTGCTATGTTACCAGATATCCGATCCGAAATTAAAGAAATTAGGAAAATAAAATCGATGTTTACATTAATTTTTTTTAATATTTTTCCAATTCTTAAAAGGGCTTAATAATAATTTTTTTTAACTTTTAGCCAATTGGATTGAAAGGTACAAAAAATTGCTTACCCATTTATGGACTCACCTATTTATAGAGGACATCTACAAACATTTTGTTAGAAACTTTCGATGTGAGAAAAGAATTCATTTGGTTTGGATGTAGTACATTGTACATTTGATTTGGCTGTAGTGTATTGTACATTTGGTTTGATCGTAGTGTATTGTATTATTATATAAATAGTTATTTATAAAATATTAAATTAATGGTTTTTCCTATCTTTTACTAATTAATAAAAATTTATTACTCTCCAAATATTTCAATTAGCATTATTATACTATATCTTGTTTATTGAATATATTTATCTGTTAAACTTTGAAAATTGTATTTGGTACTATAATTTGTATGTATTATTAAATAATTTTTAGATTGATTAAAAAATTAAAATAAGAAGATACATTTTTATGTTTTTATATGCTTAGACTTCGTCTAGACTCGCCTACCCGAAACCTCCACGCCTCGCAACGTATCACGCTTTTTAAAATACTGTTCAAAGAAAAGAAGCCGAAAAAGAAGTTGACACTCTGTCCTGAAGCTCTTCACACTTTTGGTTGAAGCTCCCTTTCAGCTGATGCTTTTTGATCTGAACCTCCCTTTGGCAAAAGCCCTTATTCCATTTGAATCTCTCTTTGACTGAAGCATTTGCAGCCTTTTAGAGGATCTGCAGGCAATTTTTAGAAATAATTGATGTAACGTTTATAATAATGAATGTCAGAATTGTCAGCTTAGGGTATAAGGTGGATGAACCATTGTCAATGTATTAAATGCGTAACAGACTGAGTGATGCGAGGCTTCGGTCTGGGAGATGAGGCCACGTGGTTCTTATCCAAAGTTAACAACTTCAGTTAGAACTCTATAAATAAGCAACTTTTGTAAAATTTGTTTCTAATGAAACTCTTTATATTTGAAACCACAATCGATTTTCACTCTTGTTTATTCCATATTTATTTGATAGAGTTTAGTTTTTTTTTACTTTGGTTGAGTTATTTATGATTGTTTGTTTATATGCAATCATCTTTAATCACATTGTCGATACTTGAACATTTTTGTCTCATATCATAAAGTATCACCTATGTCCATAAACGCCATCATTTTTCGTTCAAATCTCTGATCAAAACGTGTTGGAATTTGATTGGGTGGAAACGAGTGAGCCCGGCATATGTTGTCCACATAACTATTACAAAAATTGGGGTCAACAGATTGACGCTATCTGTGAGATATAAGGCGCTCAAACTCGCGTAATAGGTGACGACGGTAGACGCCCTCTATCACACCTAACTCAACTTCTGAAAGGTCAAAACGATCAACCAAACATGCAAAATGAAGAAGGTTAGAAGACAGCAAGTATATAATAAATATAATGTGCCTGAAATAATTAGTGGTACACTCACGTGCTTTCGAGTAATGGGTAGGAACTGTTAGTTGAGGAACCCTATCATCCTCACAGGTTTGCCACCTCTTGATGAAGGAAGGAAGACCTATGACAAAAGGGAAATGGGCTCCCCAAGGACACGGCGAGTACCAACCATTGGAATCACCCTTCCCCAAGACCCTAGGTTGGAAGAGGGTTTGAAAAACACGGATGAGCATATCCTCATCTAGGGAGGTCTCCTTCCACAAAAATAGGTCCCCACTAGTGGGCCCATTCTTTGGGGACGAGCTGAGTATGTGACAACCCGTACGACCAAAGCACGGCTCTAAAGAATGGATGAAGAGGCAAACGAAGTCCCCCCTCTAGAAGGTATTCACTAATTGCCATACAACATTACTTAGGAAAGCAAGCCATATCTTCAGATAAATGGACTAGGAGTTCGATTGTGTGAGGTATACAATGTTTTTCTCTGATTTCTACAAGGTCGACAGTAGTGATGTTTGATGGAACCTTAGTAGCCCCCAACCAGCATCATAATCTAAGTGCTCTCTAGGGCACGCCCTAGATTGCCCTAATAGCTTGGACCAGGTCGACGGTGCTTGTAATGGTCACACCCATTTCAGATGCTACAGCACTTAAGTCTATATTCCCCCCACCATAATTTGAAGAACTCATGATTCCAAGAAAAAAATGGAGAAACAAAGATAAGTGAATACTCACAAAGTCAAGGAATAGGGACGATCACCAGATTTCTTTGAAACGACCGAAAAATGTCTCAAGAATTCTAAGAATGCAAAGAAGGGAGTATGGAAAATTATTTTTTGCAATGTATTGAATCAAGAGGCTAAAGGATTGCCTTTTCATAGGCAAATGTCATCAAACCTCATCCGTTAGATTTGGATTCTAACTATCCAACCGTCCATTCGGATTAAATCTGAGCATTTTCATAACATTTGTCATTTCGTATTTTACGGTCCAGATAAGAGCTTCTGATTTAAGTGCCCCATTGCATCTATCTCCCATAAAACACGCATACATCAGTTATCATTGCTCATTAAATATGACAACGGTTGCGTCTATGGAAAGTTGAATCGTTTCAGCTGTCTTTTCTTGAAAACGTACAAGACAGCAAATCATTTGTGCGCAATAATTAAGAAAGCCCCGTATTCCTAATGTTTAAAAAAACATGCCTCTTCAGAATTAATGCATTACTGCTTCAGCAAATAATAATGCATAGACATGTGGGGACTATTGTTATGCCTCACCACTGAGGCTCCAATTGAAGACCACTTCATAGTCTACGTGGAGACGTGAGTCAGATCTGACTAAATCAACGAAGATCCAATTGGTCAAAGAAAAGAAGTTAACGAAGAAATCGATGCTCTCTGTCTCGAAGCTCTTCACACTTTTGGCCGAAGCTCCCTTTGGTCGAAACCCTCGCTCCATCCGAAACTTCCTTTGGTTGAAACCCTTGTTGTCTTTTAGAGTATTTGTAGACAATCTTTAAGAATGATTGATGTAAAGTTTGTAATAATGACCGTCAAATTTCTCAGCTTAGGGTATATGGTGGCTTATCCATTTGTCAATGTATTAAATGCATAGCAGACTAAGTGATGTGAGGCTTCGATTTAGGAAATGAGGTTCATGTGGTTCCTATGCAACGACAACTACTTCAGCCATAACTTTATAAATAAGCAACTCTTGTAACATTTGTTTCTAATGCAACTCTTTACACTTGAAACCACACTCAGTTTTCTTTCTTACTTATTCCATATTTATTTACTTGAGTTTAGTTTGTTTTTACTTTGGTTGAGTTATTTATGATTGTTTGTTTATATGCAATCATCTTTGATCATATTGTCGGTGTTCGAACATTTTTATCTCGCGTCGTAAAGCATATCCTATATCCATAAACGCCATCCTTTTTCGTCCGAATCTCCGGTCAAAATATGCTGGAATTTGCTTGCGTGGATGCGAGTGAACTCGGCATTTGTGTCCATGTAATCATTACAAAAAAATGGGTCAACACGATATATTCTCAAACATTTTCAAAGTTGACACACTAATTTTGACGTCAACGCTATCCGTAGTAGTGAAAAGGTGAAAATTTGTCGTAGTAAATAGGATTATAATGGTTGTACAGGCCACATGAGCCCTGTATTGCGCCCCCTACAGGTGGGGCTTGCAGTAAATAATAATATCATCCAACGAGCAATGTTTCGCGGATCTCGATTCGCATAACAAGCTTCCAAAGTCGGTCCATGAACCCTGCAAATATAAGATATTTGAGTATCTTTTAACCACTTAAGAATTAGTTTGTGTGTCCCTAAATTTAATCATGTGATGGTTAAATTTAATTACCAATTAATCTTAGTTTATTTGCATAGTAGAGAATTTTCAGTTATTATATGATTAGGGAGAATATATATTAACAAGAAGATAGTCAAATAGAAAAGTATACGTAATCATCAAAATTATAAATATAGATAATAAAAATTTCCCCAGATTTTAAGTATTTATTTATATAAGAAGAACATGTAAAATCGTATATATTGACTTCACATTTCAGACATTGACGTGTCTTTGCAGTCAAATTATAGCGATAACTCGCCAACTATTTTGATTAGATAATGTTATATTTGAATTAACAGCAAAAATCATCAACGTCACAATTTAAACACGAAAATGAAAGATCATTGATAAATGTCGAACTTCTTTTCCTCATTTCTATCTCTTTCTTTCTGAACCCTATTGTTGAAATTTTGAAAGTCACCATGTGTTACATAATACATTGTCACATGGATAACTTGCCATGGGACATGTTGCTCGTTTGACTATGATAATAGTGTCAAATTTGTTAGGAATATGTTTTTCAAACTTGTCACTCAATAAACCAACCAGCATTAATGGGGTGTAGGACCCTGATAGGTCACTCAGTTGAACTTTTGAAATTTTGCTCGTTATATTATCTCTGGCTCGTGTCATGAATTTGATGAATGAATGACATGTTAGAATTATTGTATTATGTGTGCTTCCTTTTGATTGCGATTTTTACGGGTTAGATGTATGGTTTGTAATAATGCTGTGATTATGTCCAATATGTTAGTGATCACTTGGGTCGTTGTACACCTTACGGGTTATAATATTATAATGTGACAATTTTAAGTATGTGAGTCGGAATTATGTGAACCCTAATTAGGGTTAGAGTCGGTAATTGGCCGACTTTATGATTTCCTATATAATGGCTAGGTCCACTCTCCTCTCCATATTGTATTGGCTTACCCCATTGACGGATGATTATTTTGAGGAGCAAGGAGATGAAAATCTACCTGGTAATATTTATACATAATAATGTTTTCCGCGGGGTATGAATTTCAAACTATCAATTACAATATGTGATTCTTATTCTTAGCATGATTATTGAATAATTAAAACATGACATGCAAGTGAGGGAGCGGTAGAAGAAATAATTTAAGTGAGGGGGCTCAACAAAGCAAAGTCAAGGTTAATTTGGACACACAAAATAAATTTATGAAGAAATTGAATTTTGACAATGTTCTTCTAACTCATTGGATAAGTTCGTGGCAGAAATAATCAGTAACATCCTTGTCTATTCTCTAAATACTAGTCGTTGTATTTTATTATAATTACTAGTCGTTGTTATGTGCGTTGCACGAATTTTGTATTTATTGTATTTTTATTAGCGTCAAAATTGTAGCTTTTCCAAAACTTGTTGAAGATTCGAAGTGCTTGGTGAAGTTTGATCATTTGGTTCATTGCATTATCGCAGATGCTATAAAAGTCCACCTTAAAATTTGTTGAAAGGACTTGTCCACTAGGTTTTTCACCAGTGACGTTTAGATGACTATGTCTAATCCATTTGTCTCATTCCATGAGATAGTTTTGGAAATGTCTATTTTTTTGTGACAACATGTTTTCTTTTATTGATGAAAGTTTTTGTATTGTGAATCATCCATGATTAAATTTATGGTAGAATTACTTTACATCCAGTTTAGATATAATGAAATCGTAGCTGACATATCATCATTCAAGTGGAAAAATAAATTTACGACCCAAACCACAAACCCCCTTCTCCATCCCAAAAAAAATGAATGAAAGAACACTTTCCTTCCCTCTACCGAAGGTCAGATGCATTATGTGTCTCGCTAATGTTGTATCTAACAAGGACATTGGTTCAAAAGTTGATACTATTGCATAAAGAAAATACCAAAAAATAAAATTTAGGCCTCATCATGCGTGTCTACAACATGGTGGTACATGATAATAGAAATATTTAACATAAAAATTGTAGCTTTACGGGAGCAAGAAATATTCTACCAATTAAATAATAAAGTACGCATTGAAACATGAAAATAGCTAGCAACGAAGTGGCAAAAGGTTAGGATGCATATCTACAAATAAAGACGAATGAGCCAAGATGGAACTTACAGAAGTATGCTGAGACAAAGTAGATAATTCTTCTATTGTCATTTTTGCTTCTTCTATGAGTTGTTTGTATCATCCACTAAAAAGGACTGCTAGTGAACTGGGAGAAAACTACCAAAGATTAAATGATCCTATTTCTAGAACACTTAAAAGGAAAATATAAAAGAGAATTCAACCTTGGGTCAATGGCTTGAAGTAGTCACCTCAAAGAGTTAGAGCCCAAAACCTATAAATAGATTGCTAGAACAAATTAGTTGAAACTGCAATAAGGAATAAACAGAAAAGAAAGGCAAATGTTAAAGTGCACTTCATATCCTTTACATGTATCTTTGCAAGAGTTTTTTGCACCGAAAAAGTTTTGAGCGGCAGGCGAAATGACCTTCTTCAAGCCAGGTCCAGCATTGAGAATGTACATATGGTGGAGTGTTTGCCAAATATTAGGCAAAAAGATTACTTGTGGCATCCAAAAGGTTGTTCATGATTTGAAAAGAGAAGATTTGACCCTTGCAACCTAATTATACCTCAGAATAGTAATTATTATCAAATTTCACTATAGCTGACAATAGAGTTGTAATAAAAAATAATAAAATTTTTTAAGAAAAGAGCAAAACAAATTTCTAGATCATGTAGCACTCAACCAACATAATAGCATTCTTCTAACGGCTTCTAATAATATGTGAATGCTTAATAAAGTGGTACACTAAGTAAGTAGGAAGTCAAATATGAAAAAAAAGTTGGGAGATAAGTATACTACCCACATAAAACTGACAAGAAACTGCTGGAAGACCAATTATATAAACAAAAAGAATTCAATTTGGGAAATTAGATAATAATAAAATTTTACCAGTACTTGGACATCCAAGATTGTGGTTGTTGAACATATATGTATTTTTGCAACAATGGAACGGCCAAGAACTTCTTTTGAAGAGTTCTTTCAAACTCCTGGACATAATACTTTGAGTGTCATTCAATTGTGGTGTGTGAATTAGCTTACTGGGGTGAGCTTTCCCAAGCATTTCAATAAATTATTTATCTAGAGTCAACAGTAGTTACCTTTAAATATCATCAAGGATAATTATGCTTAGTGGTGACTTATAAGCATCCTCAAATACCTATCACAAAACGTATCAAATGACATAGATGAACCCTATTCATACAGCATAAAATTTACATTTACATTTACTTTAATTTGACCAAAATATATCTATCAAGTTAAAAGATTATAGAGAACATTAAGAAGATGTACATCAAAAATAGAATGGGATAAAAGGAAATGAAGGCCTTCCCGGGGGGCACATTGATGATTTATTTAAAAAAGCATGATTCATATACTTGATACCAAGTTTATTGAAGATAAGGCTTAGCTCATTCTCTCTATAGATATTTATATAAATGTTTTAAGATTAAAACAAGGAAGACATCCTTTTGGAGGAAAATTATGTAGATTACACATCTAACTGAAATTCTACTGAACATAGTTGAGCACTTGAGAGTTAGGATAAAACACAGAACCTTGACAGTCTTGATTCAGAAAGTCGGGGTTTTAGGCAGTTATCAACATATGTTGTGCAAATGGTTGCTAAGCCTATTTACCATATTAACAGATTATCTGCAGTTCTATTCAAAACTTTTAGGAAGTACTGCAATTTACCGCCCCTTATCCCAAGTGTTATTTGATTTTCTCTAAGAAATCTCTATCTTTAAATGGCATATACTGTAGCTCTAAAACAGGTAAGCAGAGACATCAGACATATTGCATATGTAGTGGTCAGTTTTAACATGGTCCCAAAATTGATTGTATGTTAAAGCAAGCCGTAAAATGAATGTCAGCACAAGGAAAAGAAAAGCATAACAATGAACATTATTTTGCCTAAAGAAAACCTAAAGAAAAATTCATAAGCCTCTCAAAAAATTGAAATTAGAATCATTGTTTTAAAACCCCGTCTAAGGCATATGCCTTGAGATCACATTAGGATTTAAACAAGAACTTTACGCCTTCGGCATCATTTGTCAAGGCTTATCCTTCAATTTACAAAAGTTTAAACGAGCCTCTTGCAACACTTTCCCAACTGCACAATTTAAATGTTGATCAATCAATAATAAATTACTATCTCATATGGCTTATTGCCGTTATTCAAAACTTGAACAAATAAGACATATACATCTCATAGTGCTTGTGAAAGTAAAAAAAAAAACGATATATTTAATCCACTTTTAAGAACCAAGGTAATGCTTAAGCCT
>CAIGRM010058281.1:0-26393 GCA_903798335.1 Fraxinus albicans
CACTAATTCTGCTTCGCGCACGCTGGTGCGATGCTTCATCGGAGTGGGTATCGCGAGGCTGCAAAGGGCGACAGGGTCGTTGAGGCTGAGGACAATGCTGTTCGAACAGCAGCGTCGCCGTCGACTGCTGTCCGAACAGCAGCGTCATCACGACGCTGCCGACAAGAGGGTTGAAGGTAGAGAGAGGCGACGGAGAGACGGTAGGGGAAGAAGGGAGAAGGGAAGAGGTTGGAGTTCGTGGCCGACGGCGAGGTTGAGAAAGAAAGAGATAAGAGAACGGTGGTTTAGAGAGAAAGAGAGATGAGGAAATGGGAAATTAATTAGGTTTGGTGAAATTTGTAATACAATATTTAAATATTAAATATCTGATTTTGGCATTCATAAAACTTGGATCTGCTTTTGGAAGTTGGATATTGAAACAGAGGGTTTCGTGTAATTACCAACAGTGGGTTAGAGAGAGCGAGAGAGAGAGAGCGGAAATGGGAAATTAATTAGGTCAGGTGAAATGTGTAATATAATATTTAAGTACTAAATATCTGATTTTGGAATTAATAAAACTTGGATCCGATTTTGAAAGTTGGATATTGAAACATAGGGTTTCGTGTAATTACGACTATTTTTTATTTTCATTCTATAATAATGAGAATCAAATTGGAAATTATAAAATCCTTGAATCTATGACAATATCATAGATACTTTATTGTTTTCCAAAATTTTCAAAACCTCCACTATTCTCTTAAATTTTCCATTTTGCCACCTTTATTTGTGCTCTATATATGAATATATTTGTTTTCTTAATTGTGTTTTTTTTCCTTATATTTTAATTTAGAAAGAAGACTTTCAATTTTAAATTGTTAATTTTTAATCTTTTTGTACAAAATGATTCCCTCTTAATCATAGTCTTGTGAAATTTGACCACTCATTGAAAAAGACAAACCAATTAAAAACTGGTCTATAATATTTCTACAAAATTGAACTGAAAAGAAATATAATCTATAAGCTTGTGAAGCCTTTTTTTTTTTTTTTGCATATCTAAAAGTATGACAATTTTATTTTAATTTTTAAATATTAATATAGTATATTATGCCCCCTTTTTGTGGAGATTAAAATCAAATCCAAGGGCATAAAAATAAAATTTAGAGAAAATGCTATTAAAAATTGCAATAAAAATATTCGAAGAGTTTTCAATTACCGTTACTAAATTATTCTAAAACATTTATTTATGTCAATTATATTTTCTTGAAAATCAATTTTTATAATAATATTAATAATGGCATTTTCTTAACTAAAGAGATATCTTCTAAATCAAAAGTATGAAAAAATTTTATCTTAAAAATTAATAAGAAAGACAAATATATAATTTAAATATAATAAAATAAAAATTTCAAAACAATATAAAGGGGAATAACAGAAAATAAATATTTACCTATTGCTAGCGTAGAAAATATGGTACCAAAATAAATTTAGGAGACATTATAATAGGCCACTGAAGTGAGTATCCGACCGTAAATTTCAGGGCCTTATGGGATTAGTCGAGGTGCGCGCAATCTGACCCAAACATCCACGGTTATAAAAAAAAAAAAAAAATCATCGTTGAACGAAAAAGGTAAAAGAAAAAGAAAGTAAAGATATAGTTAGTTTAACTTAAGCTAGATGCGTGTGAGCCCAAGCTAAGCCAACCCTAGATGTGAACAACTTGTCTTTGCATTGCAATAGTCAAGTACGAATTGTCTAGAATGACTTGTATTTATATCACGCTAATCCCATACAAAAAATGCGAGAATCAACACATGTTGAGGTCAACTCGGCGTTCAAACATGATTTTTTTAAATTAAATTTTCCAATTTATTTTCCAATCTAATAAATATAAAATTAATAAAGTCTCGTACCAACAATTAGCCTAGAGAGCCATCCCAACACGACGCGATCCATTGTGAATTTAGGCCAAAGTATTTATCAGCAGCAAAACCGTCTGTCTCACCCGACAAAATTCGCACTTGGTTTCAAGCGAAATGGACTGGTGAACGACTGGGGTGCTTCAAATTTGTGAAGTGGCAGAAGTTTTGAGATGGAGACAAAATTCTACAGGGAAAAAGTTTCTATCTTATTCGGATTTTGGTAAAATCCGAAAATGCAGTTTCATGGTTGCCCATGTGCAATCAAACTATACATTTGGATATGTTCTTATCCTTTTATCTCTCATTATTTGATTGAGACATTTGACCGTCGACGAGATTTTTGAAAAAAATTATTTTTATGATTAAGAAATTGTTTTTAAAATCGTTTGAATAATTTTCTGAAAGTGTTTTATTTTACTATAAATTTTTTTATGAAAATTGTCATATGGTAGATGAAATTCTTTACAAGAAACAAAAATCATGTCAAACGGGTCCATGGATAATCTCGATTTATAAAGCATATATCCAAAAAAAAGGCTTCATACAGGGAGCTTTTTAAGTATCGACTTGTAATCCGATCCTGAATCCGTTTCTGAATATAAATGAAATACAATTGCAGGTATAACAATCATTTCTTACGTCTCAACGAGTATAAATTTATGTATGATTTTTTCAAGTAAGATATAAGTGTGATCCGATCACATCAAGTTTTAAAATGGCACATGTCTTCTATTGATATTGTGAATTTTCTAGTTCAATAATTCATCCTCCTATCTTGGTATGAATCTATCATGTCATAGTTATTCAAGTGATCGAACTGAAACATTATTCTTCACTCAAGTCGACTCCCAAATGTTCATTTGCCACGTCTATTAAGTGGGGTCGTCAAGCAACTAAATTTATTTTGTTTAATGGAAAATTCTTTTGAACATATCTAAATCATTATTGAATTATGCCATAAACGTGTAATCCACCAAAAAATGTCGAAATATGAAAGGACTTCTTATCTTTATGGGCTTAATTAAAAGTTTGTTCGACAAAACTTTTACTTATTTTTAATAAAAAAATGATGAAATATGCAGTTGAAAAGTGAATAAAAGTTGAGAGTTACACGAATATCTGTTTAAAATTAATTGTTAACTTTAACCACAAACAAACAGTAATCCTTTCATTTCATATTGTCTAATATCTATTTTTGTCAATTTAGTTTTTATTTACGCAAAACTAATTTTATTTTCAATAAAAAAAACATTAACGTTAACATTGTAAGCTCAATTTAGTGTATCGCCTAGACAATCATTATGTAGTGTGCAATCATTATTTGGACCCCAATTCATTCTACTAGTAGTACCGCAAAACGGTTAACATTAATATTGAACATTGGTCGGGTGCACCGGTCCCTCACGGCCCATTTCTCATTCACACTTTTCATGGTATAGACATGCACCTCGTAATAAAAACATTTTTTTAAAAAAACATTCCTTAATCCATTAACATTTGAAAACTTTTTACCTCATGAAGCTTCATACATGTTTATGAATGCGTTGTCATTAACAAAAAAATATGTTATAAGAAACATAATAATCATATATCATGTTCACATAAGAGCAATTTAAATAATAAGTTATTACATTTAATCATGTGACGTGCGCATGAAAATAAGGTGAGGGTTACTCACCTCGAATCCTAGCAATTTACTTCTCGAATGACAAGTGAAGATGTCCCGAATGACCCACGAAATCAACGTGCCAAAATCCTAATTCATATCAATCATTTAGGAATTTCATCAAAATCCACTTTTTAAAGTAAAAGAAAATTATTGAGTACCTTACAATAAATTCTTCAAATTCAACATAGAGGGAGTGCTTTTGATATGACTGGGTAAATTCTTATATGCAAGGGGTGAGTAAATAAGTAAAATCCTTGATTTCAAACCTAATGGTAACTAATTAGGCATAATTTCCACTAATTAACTAATGAGATCCGTTCTTTATTCTTATTAACTTATTTAAACTCTAATTTAATGCTATTACTTTACTAATTCCTATTATATCATCCAATTATTCATTTATTTATTTTTATTTTAACTAATTTGCCCAAATATACTTTTTAAGAAGGAAATCTGTCAACTCTAAAAGCAAGATAAATTAGAAGCATATAGTAAAATATATTTTATAATTTAAATCTAATATTAATAAAATTATAACCATATCAAACTTAATTAATGGCTCGTCGATCGTCTGAATGTCCAGGACACATTCCACTGAAAAAATATCATAATTAGTCACGACAAAAATGTTCACATTTATTAAACAATAAATATAATATTAATAATCAAGACAAAAATGGTAATAACGAAAAGTAAGCATGTGATGTTACATTTAACCTTTGATTTAAATAATTAAAAAGCAATAGAAAATAATGAAATTACTACTTTCATTCTTCCCTAGCCTGTCCTCCCTTACTCCCTACTTGCCCACATACACATTGCAACCACCACCCTTGTCATCGACAAGATCTCAAACCCCACCCGTCACTACAATTTCCAACACCACCGTGCCCCCTAAAACTCCTCATTTAGTGGGTGTTTGGTGGAGATTAAAATTAGATTTTTAGTAGATTATGATAGAAGTTTTTGAAATGTACAGTTGAAAAGTTGTGGGACACATGAAAGATGTGATTAATATTGATTGTTTGATTTTGATTTAAATTAAAATTTGATTTTAATTCGAAACAAACAGAGTAATAAATAGATAACAGTCGTACACTCAATTATCCAAAAATCTTCATTGTCCTATTTTTCAGGTATAGTTTTCTTTGATCACGGATCAATGGTGATCCGTCCTTTCTCCCCTTTCATCTTATGGTGTGGTGTGATTTTGAGAAAAATCATTCATGTGTTTAGGTCCCTGCTAAGTAGAATTCATTAACTATGCAAAGTCTATCAAGACAATCTTCGACAATAAAGAGGAGTGAAATAATTGTACTTTGCGGAGAAATGATCAATTGTGATTTGTGGGTGGGAAAAAATGGTTACTGAAGAACTTGCAAATTTTCAATAAAGCTTTATTTTCTTGGCTCGAATAGATTTTGAAAGGAGGTAAAGTTAAAAAAATGAAAAGAAAAACGAAAGAGGAAGAACTCAACACAATCTCCACTTATCTTTTCATTCAAATCGAACATAAATCATATTAACTAAGACCCGATTCTCAACAAATGATCATTTTATATTATTGATTTTTTATTCTTTGATCTTGGTTGTAGAAGTGTTGTGCAGTGATTTTTTCATGTGGTATTGATTGAAAAATCTAACACGTAAATGTGAAAATTGATAGAAGTCAAACAATCAATATTAACCACATTTTTTATGAGTCTCACAACTTTTCAACCACATATTTCAAAAACTTATATCACAATCTACTAAAAATTTAATTTTAAACCACACCAAACACTCACTAATAATGTTAAGAGGGCCAATATCTTTTTTTTTTTTTTTTGAATATTTTTTTAAAATAGTGGTTCCTTTCAACAACCTGATTGCAATGGGTAAATTTCATTGCAGTCATTGAATTTTACCCTTACTTGCAATAAGGTCACTAAACTTTTAATTCTAAGCAATCACACCATTGTACTTTAATTGCAAGCAATTAGACGTATCCGTCAGGCTTTTGTTCAACCACTCTATTAACTGATGATGTGAGAATTGAAAGTAATGAAATCTGCACATGTTCTACCAAGTCAGAAAGTAAATTTCACCCTTGGTCACTGAACTTTAACCAATGAAGTTATCTTTAATCCGAGGTAATCACACCACTGAACTTTAATTCCAAGGTTTTAAAAAGGTTTTTTGCAATTTATAATACTATTTTATGATATTAAATAAATAAAACAATATATACCAACTAATTAAAATCACAAATACTATGATCATTAATCATTTCCAAAACTAAGGCGTAAGGCCTGTTCGATTTACCATTTTCAAGTTGTTTTTTATTTTCGATTTTTCAAAACAGTAAAAACGCGTTCTCTTTTCTATTTTCGAAAACGTGTTTTTGAAAAAAAGTTGAAATTTTACAAAGAAATGTCGTTTTGAGTGTTTTTATTTATAATCCAGCCAAAATTTTCAAAACGTGTTCTGGATGTTTCAAAACAATTTTTCAACAATCTCAAAATGGACACTCAAACTTAGTTGCAATTAATTTTTATCAAGTGTTTTTTGTCTATAAATATAAGTAATAAGTGACGTTCTGTCTATATATATAATTAATTTTTATTAAGTTAATTTTGTTCATATATAAATAATTAGTGATTTTTTGTACATATATATCAATTAAAAAGTAATTTTTGTCTATATATAATTAGTAAGTGATTTTTTTTGTCTATATATATTTTATAACAAAAAATTAATGGCAACCAAATTTTTAATAAGTGAATTTTGTCTATTAATTTTGAAATAACATTTTTTGTGACCGTAGATGAAATTTACTTTGCTGGCTTGACAGAAACACACTCGGAGATTACGTTATTTTTAATGTTCATGTCGATTCTATACACGGTTGTTTGCAAATTAAAGTACAGATTATTTGATCCAAATTGAAGTTCGGTGACCACGGGCGGAATTTACCCTCAATGCAACATGATAAACATTTGCATGTCGTAAATCAGTGGAAAAAAACAAGATTGTCTGAAGCAGAAAAAGAAAAGGAACGACATATATGACAAAAGATATTTCTGTCATAATTCATATAATTAATTCGGTCACAATCTTGTACCATACGAGCTGCCCTTTGAGGACTACTACAAGTGAATTTTGTAGAGAGCTGTGAGCATGCACAAAACAAGATCATTAGCAGTTTTTCAGTGTGTTTGTGTACGGATGAGAGTGAGCGTGAGAGAGACTTTTGTAGGAAGAAAGAAAAGATTTTGGGGGAGTCCTTTCGAAAAACAGAATCTTCTTCAGTTAATACGAAAAAGGGAAGGTGTGGACCTTTTTGGACAGAATCCCATAAACAAAACCCGACATTTTTCTACCTTCGGGAGCTCCTAGAAAAAGTAAGAAACTCTCTCTCTCTCTCTCTCTCTCTCTCTGTGTATATGTGTGAGTGGAGAAATGCTTAAACTGATGAATCTAGAATTTTGACTATCGAGTCTAATTATAGAATTGGATTTGCAGACACTGTGAATTCTTATTTTCTTCAAAAAAAATTCTAGTTAAGGTAATAGAATCATTTCCATTGTCCATGTTTAAATACTATGTTAAGCTACAAATCAAGCCCATATTTTCAGGCAATCAATTTAATCTTTTATTTCTGAATTTAGTTGGGTTTCAAGTTTAAGAAAATAATTGGTTTTAGGCAAAGTTTCTTCTTTCTACTTTCAAACATTTTTCCATCTTTGTGCTAAATCTATTGATTATACCTATATGTTCAATGGAATTCATATTTTGGCTGCATTAATTAGAAGTCTTGAAATTTCCATGTGTGAGAGATTTGATTGGTGAGTTTATGCTCTAAATCTATATGTTATATACAGATACACTTGAAGCTCTGAATTGAGAATAAAATGAAGAATTCGATATCAGAACAGAGTTTTTACATAGAGAGTGAGGAAGAAGATGAGGAGAAAGCATATGACAACAGTGAAGATGGGAATGCCTCGGATTCTTCCAAGTACTCCGATGATAATGATAATGATAACGACAATGCCCAACGAAGTAAACCGAATTCATACAATACCCCTTGGCCTCAGAGTTATAGGTATATATAGTATATGCATCTCTATAAGCATTTTTGTTAGTATGTGTTTCAGTTATTGATTTTCGTAACTTGTTTTACAATTTTTCAGTTGTTAATTGGATTTTACTTGATATCGGGTTTTAGGCTATTCTTGAATTATTATTTGTTAGTTTTCTCGCGAATGCTATATTTTCATGAATAGATTCAGTAGTCACTTGCCTGTGTTGATGAAAATTATTGATTGAAGGTCCATTTTCTACTCCTCGAAGTTGGATGAATCTACTATGGTTTGGATTTTCTATAAGAACAATCCTTTAGTTTGGAGGAACAGTAGGACTCATTTTGTAAAAGAAAAAAAAGCTCGAACTCAAATCTGGCCACGGTTGTTCCTAATTAGTAAACTGGATTAGCCAGGGTCGTGATCTATCAAAACAAAATTTAAGCTCAGCATAACCAGCTTCGGCAGTTCTGCCCTGCAGGAGAGGACTTTAACTCATGCCAATGGCCCCTAGATGATAATAAGAATGGGGAAGGTGTATCTCCCATAAAAAGTCCAATAAACAAGGTTACAGGACTGTTGATGATGAGCCTATTTAAGAAGTCTTAAGGAACAGGTAATACTGTGCCGGATGCGAAAATGAGAGCACAGATAGAATGGGTAAACAGCAGGCCACCGTTTAAAGATTTGTAGGCCCGAGGATAATTATCTAAGGGCTGCTGACAATTACCTAATTGAAATTTCTGCCTTGGGGTTGTCATTGATTCATCATCAATCGGTTACAATAAGTTTCTTACCTCAGATTAAGACCTATCAATTGCTCATTACAGAAGCTGTCTTGCAAGTGGCTTTGAGCTGTCTTAATCACCATCTACCATCTCAACTGATTAATTATATTATTCAATCGTTTCCAGTTACAGAGTTGCACTTAAAAAATGTATTATGCTGGTGTTTGAAGTATGATTTCAATAGACAATTAAATAGGGTCTTCAAATTTCATTGATTGCACTGCCAGATGGCAGTATATTCACCTGGTAAGGAAATCAATAAAGAGAGAAAAAGAAGATGGTAAAGATGAAAAGTACATACAGAAATGTATCAGTTGAAATGGACTTAGATATGCTTATTTGTGAACAAACTCTGTGTTCTGATTATTTACTGAAGGGATGTCAAATGGTTTATCCGTAACCTATAGTTGGGAGTAATCAGGACACTTCAATGGAATAATAAAATTTGTATTAATGTGTGAATTTGATGTTATTTTTGTCCTAATGCACACACGTAACATGGATAGTGAATTAACTCGAAGCTTAGTCTGACACTCTTATTAGATTAGACTTTCGGAGTGTGATAGCCGCCTTTGTCGCCCTTGCCCCTTGTGGGGAGAGGAATTATATGTAATATGATTTCAAATTATAATATTTTAGTTTGCATTGTTTCATATCAAGCTTCACATTCCATTGATGATACTTGTTACAGGCAATCAATTGATTTATACGGCAGTGTCTCATCTCCAAGTCTTAACTTTATGGGGACGCCAACATTGTCACGCTTTGGCAGCTCATTTCTTTCCACGTCACTTACTCGGAGACATACTCCTGAAATATTACCTTCTTTGAATGAACCCCTCGTACCTGCAGCAGAGGATGAGAAGATGCCCCAACAAAGACGTAGTTCCCGTTCTCTGCTTCCACCGTTGAGGAAGCCGACCGGCATAAAGAAAGTAACTCCCGATGAAAAAGCCTCCAAGGTTTCACATGAACTCCCAATTTCTCGACAGAGCTCATATGGCCAAGCAGTGGTAAATGGTATGCTAGTTCAACCTGGTATTGTTACTTTAGTTAAATGTGTAGATAGTTAAAATCATCTAGTCATAAATGTACGTGTTTTTCATCATAATCATAATTGTATATAATACCATCGCATGGCATGACAAGTCATATGAATTATGAATATATTACTTTCATTGTAGTTGAATCTTTACTTGAAGAGGAGAAAGAATTGAAAATATAATGACATCAATGGTCTCCCACAGCCTCAATAAGTCAAAAACTTGTTAAACTCAATTGCATTTCCATCAGATTTTGATCACATTTCTGTAAAGCCCTTCTGAAATTTACTTCTTCTTATTCTTTGCCACATTTATTTCGTTTGAGCTTAATAATCATCCTGAACCCTTGTTAAAGGCCTTAAATTTCGTATGATAAGTCTTAAACATCATCGAAACAAAGTTCATGACTTCGAGCACGTAAATCTTACATATGGGGTTGAAGGTGGTTGAGTGCCGACCATGCCAACATATGTGCTAGAATATCGATGTTCAGACTTAACTGGCACAAGCGTATGCAGGGCTAGGTTCTTGTGGCTTTTCTCCAGTCCCTTTCAGACTCTTAATTAACATCTTCAAGAAGGTATGGCATTTAATAGGCTAGCATTGCTCTTATTGAATTATTCCAAGAATTTGCGATCTTGACAGTAAAAAAATTAGAAAATTGTACCTCCTATATTCTGAGAAGGACCAATGTGAAATTAAACAATAAGTAAAGATTGTTCTACATTCTTTAAGTAATCAGGAATAGAATATTCTTTCACCTTTGGTATAGCTGGCTGATTACAATTATTAATCCTCTTTTTGATCACATAAACACCTTAAGTGTAATCATAATTGTTTTCTATATCGGCTTTATACAGGCATGAATGTTCTGTGTGGAGTAGGAATCCTTTCTACACCTTATGCTGTCAAAGAAGGAGGATGGGTGGGGCTTTCTATACTGTTGATATTTGCTGTCCTTTCTTACTACACTGGGATTCTGCTACGTTACTGCTTGGACAGCCGACCTGGGCTTGAAACTTACCCGGATATTGGCCAAGCTGCTTTCGGTACATTGGGGCGTATTGCCATATCCGTAAGTTCTATTATTCCCACTTATCTTCTGTTGTTTGAAATTCTATTAATGTCGGAAAGTAGAAAAGTTGTTTGACTTGCCCATGTATGCAAAATAATTATTAGCCTCTGTTAATTGTCAAATTCCTATGACACATGAATTTGAAAGGATATAATAAAAACAAGCTACTAAGTATATGGCATTTCATGTGATGGTCTGCAACCTATTAAGTTTACAATTGTTGTTCTTTGATAGATTTTTCCTGCTTTTCTCCTTTTTACGAGCTTAATTTCATCTTTAATGCTTCAAAGAACATTCTTTCAATATCTAACTCATCAACATTAAATATGCTGCTTTTTATACTTTATTTAAGCTCTTCGTGCTTCATTATTCTCATTACTGAATTTTTTTCGGCAAAGGAATTTAAGATTAATATATATGAATTATCACAATCTCCAATTGCGCTGCACACTTACAACATAAAGTAATGAAAATTTGTGGATATATATTTTGTGTCAGAAAAAGTTTTAATAAATCAAAGTTCATTACTTCTTTATGGTCTACACATACAAAACATTCACAAAAGTATTTGGTAAGTTTGTTCAGTGTTTATTGAATTAAGGGCAAATCAATATACAAGAACTGATTCTGACACTGATCTTTCTTCTGTTGTGTTTTGTGAATGCAGATAGTTTTATACGTGGAGTTGTATGTAAGTAATCCAACAACTAAATGGTTTTATTTTCTTTGCTTCAATATACAACATTGGACTGATTAAACTACTTTGGATTTGGTATTCACGTTTCTAATGAAAGATGCCACTCATATAAACATAAATTTATGTTTATATGAGTGGCATCGTTATTTATATCATGCTCAATCTACATTTTGGAGGAACCTACCCCACAAGTGTTTCTGGCTAATTTATCAGTCTTATAATGAAGGGAAGAGTATAACTTTAGTCCTCGTCTCTCTCTAGCCCCATCAAATTATTCATCCATCCCATGACTCACACTGTGGCGTGATTGGTATGGTTGACAGGACTGGACAGCACCAAGAACAAGATTTTTAGTTTTTTTTTCTCTTCAATACTGTCCAGATCTATCCAGTCCTCCATATCAAACATGTTATATAACTATATTTGTTGATTATCACATGGCTTTTGAGTTCCACATGTTTCACATCTAACCACATCCTGTATTTCATAGCCCCCGTTTGGGCCACCTTATTTTCTCATTAAAATGAAAAATATGACTGTTATCCATTACATCAACATTTAAATTTTCTATATCTTGTGTCGGCCCTAATAACGGCTATATTTTTCATTTTCATTCTATAAAAAGGTGGCTCAAAAAAGGCCATAATTCATGAGTATGGTATATGTTCATGTAGAGCTGAATCTTCTCTTTGCTTGCCCTCTTGCAGGCTTGTTGTGTTGAATATATTATTTTGGAGAGCGATAACTTATCATCTCTATTTCCAAATGCACATTTAAGCTTGGGAGCATTTGAATTAAACTCTCACCATCTTTTTGCATTGCTGACCACCCTTGCTATTCTTCCTACTGTTTGGTTGCGAGACCTGAGCATTCTTAGCTATATTTCTGGTGAGTCTGTTAACCATTTCACCATAGATTTTGGAGTTCTAATCAGAACAGAAAATGACTTAAAAATATAGCAAACATGAAGTTTGTCAATTCTGTGGATTTTATCGCTTTCTGTTCATATCATTCAGCACTTGTTTTAGGTCCTTTATTAGCCCATAACATTATGTTATACCTATAAACAAGAAATTCCTTGTCAATATATCTGATAGTTGAGGTAATTTGAAAGGCAGAACTATTTTGAATATCATTATCCAGTGGATAAGTTGATGTCACTCACGTGAGCATCGTAGTTTGATAGTCTGTTTTCTAACTTTCTTCATGCAAAAACCAAATGAACAAATAAGTTAATATCCACTAAGTCGATGAGGACCGTGTTACTAAATAAAAAGAGCATAGAATCCTTGACGAAGCTGCTTTATGAATTTTGTACCAGTAGGTCAAATTTGGAGATCCGGATCTAAATAGAGCACAATAATATGTTCAGTTTCAGGGAGGAAAAGAGCAAAAAAGAAATCTTTCAAATATATTTTTCCAAAAAAAATTAGAGTACCAGTTTTGCACGTGTTTGGATAAATACAATTGCATGATCCTTAATGCAATATCTGCATTTTTTTTTGGGCTTGCTATATTTTCAGCCGGTGGAGTTGTTGCATCAGTCTTGGTGGTTGCTTGCTTGTTTTGGGTTGGCTTAGTGGATCAAGTTGGATTTCAGACGAAAGGGACAACACTGAACCTTTCGACTCTTCCCGTTGCTATTGGTCTCTATGGTTATTGCTACTCGGGACATGCCGTGTTTCCCAATATCTATACATCAATGGAAAAACCTAGCCAATATCCTGCTGTCCTCCTAACAAGGTATAGCTCTTCATATAATTTGTAGTACTAACAAATACTCCTTGTGCTGGTTTGACAAAAAAACAAGAAGCAACTTCATATACACAAATGCAATTAATTTGCTATTTTTGAATTTCTGAATCCACAATGATGCAGTTTCGGTATCTGTACTTTGATGTATGCTGGAGTTGCTGTGCTAGGATACACGATGTTCGGAGAATCTACACAATCACAGTTTACCCTCAACATGCCCCAAGATTTAGTTGCTTCTAAAATTGCTGTTTGGACTACAGTACGTTGATCAATTGAAGATATTCTTTTTCGATCACTCAGTAACTTAAAACTTCGTGTTTGTAATTGTCTCTGAATGTTCTTTGCAGGTAGTCAATCCGTTTACTAAATATCCTTTTTCGTATCAATAGGCTGTTGTTAGAATTTTACCAGTTTTTCAATTCATTAGAACAGATTAGTCCTTTAAGCTTCTATGATAAAAGAACCAGGCTTTTCCCTTAATGTGAGACACGTATGCGTTGACCATCTCTCCAGTGGCAATGAGTCTCGAGGAATTGATACCATCAAACTGCGCCAAATCTCATATCTATGCAATCCTCATACGAACAGCATTGGTGATATCTACATTGCTTGTCGGTCTTAGCATCCCATTCTTTGGTATGTTTTCATGTTCCGACTATACCTTCCAAGATAATGCTAGAATTGGGTTTTTATAGACAATCCGGTTTACCATCATTTGATATCTTTTCTGTTGTACAGGTCTCGTGATGGCGTTGATTGGCTCTTTACTCACAATGCTAGTCGTAAGTACTTTAACGTCCATTGATTTCAATTTATATCAAAGTCAAACAATCAAGTTTAACCACATCTTTCATGGGTCCCACAGCTTTTCAACCACATATTTCAAAAATTTCTATCACAATCTACTAAAAATCTAATTTTAATCCCCACCAAACACCCCCTTAATACTATCGAATATTTTGTTGTACTGACTGAATTTCTTTTCCAGACTTTGATTCTTCCATGTGCTTGTTACCTCAGCATCTTAAGGGGAAGAATAGGCCTCTTTCAGGTAAATCTCAGTTTCATTCTTCTCTATAACTAAACACAGCGAGTCGAATAAGTGCCTAATACTGTTATCGCCCTTACGAACAAGCAAGTCTCACGATAGATTTATGGTGTTGGTGAATTAGAAGTTTTCTGCTCAACTTAAAAGGATATGTGAAATCGGCTCAAATTTATTAAGAATAAGGCTTAGTTCCACGTCGGAAATCTTCACAAAATTGATATTCTTCTCTTCTAACTCATTGGCAGGGCTCAATTTGTTTAGTGATCATCGTCGTAGGCATCATCTCATCAGTATTTGGAACATACTCTGCCCTCTCTCGAATTATTGAGAATTTGAGCTAATTATCTTCTTTATTTTAAAAGAGTGTTTATATTCCAAAGAATGTCTCTTTNATTGATATTCTTCTCTTCTAACTCATTGGCAGGGCTCAATTTGTTTAGTGATCATCGTCGTAGGCATCATCTCATCAGTATTTGGAACATACTCTGCCCTCTCTCGAATTATTGAGAATTTGAGCTAATTATCTTCTTTATTTTAAAAGAGTGTTTATATTCCAAAGAATGTCTCTTTTGTTCAGGTTTATTGATTGAGACCATGTAGTTTGATATTGTATTTACGCTGTGTCCATGTCAATTCAATTTATTGTAGACTTGAGCTGCACGTAAAATAAAATAATTCTCCTGTTTAATAAAGAGTTGCACGGAAAATTTGAATCCCATTTTAAAAAATATTTTTTCTTCAAACTCATTTCAATTATACGTTTTATCAATAAAATAGTTTCACACATGAACCCAAAATTTTTCGCTACTTTTTAACCAAATATTCCTCTAAAAAAAAAATTTCAATAAAATAATATTTATATACATTTTTCAATAAAATAATATTACACGCAATTCAAAAATGTTTCCTTAATTTTTAATTACACATTCTCTATCACTTCACTGTTTCAAAGCACTTCTATATTTTATTTTTGTATATTAAAAAATATGATAAATAAATAAATAAATCTCTTTACTTCTTGATAAATGATTTTCTATATGGAAATCAACATGAAAAACAACGCAATCAAGCTACATTTACCCCCTTCGTTACACTCTTGCAAGTGTCAACATCTACACTCTTGGTTTTGAACTCATTAATCACATTAATGCACAAATTTCCTCTACATAGAAGATAATATCAACGATGATGTCATGCAAGATGTACATATAGTATTATTTAAAAAAAAATGTTATAATTAAAAATTAAGCCCATGTTTGGCCCCCATTAAATTACATTACATTAAATTTTTCTCTATCTTTATTTCAACCACATATTCATCAAATAAAATAATATTATACACAAATCAAAAAAATTTTAACCACACATTCTTCCATCAATCATTATTCTAAAAATTTTCAATCCCAAAAAATACAAAATAATGAGGGCCAAACAGGGGCTAAGTTTAGCGTTCGTTTGGTTCTCATTTTCATCTCATATGTAGAAATTTTTTTACCGTTGCTCATGAGCAATTCTTTTTTTATTCAAAATTTCTGACATTGACTTGACAAAAGTCTGTTAAAGCTATTACACTCTTTTGTGCTTTACCAATTTTACCCATCACTCCAACTACCCAACTTTCAAAAAATGCACCGTGATTTCTTTGCCATTAAAGGGGCATAATTGAAAAACATAGACAAAACCTGCAGCAAATACAAAAGTCATGAAACGGTGGGCCATGAATGATGTAACTGGAAAATGAATTCTCTCAAATTAAAATGGCTCCCAAACGGTGGCTTGGTGTACAAGTTTGACGCTCCATCACGTCAAAATCCAATCATTTGTTGTTTAAAGTGTTGTTAAAATGCTATTCATAATAAAGACTATCGGTAGTCTTCACACATGGCATATATGTGACGATTTTTAATTTGATGCACAAATCAATAAAAAACTACCACATTAATGCACTAAATTATAAATCGCCAAACATGCCACGAATGAAGACTATCGATAGTTTTCACTGCGAATACTATTATTCTAAGATTAATGTATAAAAAATTGTTATCTCATAATAGTGTCAACTTTGATGTCAACCTTAACGTGCATATAACAATATTGTATAATTAATGGAAGAATAATGTTAGGTGTACATACCCATTCACATAATGGTTCACATAATACTGAAGTGACAATCATCCACTTGTTGATGTATGTAAGTGTGAAATTTGAATTAAAGTTTGGATCACATGCCACATATAATTATGTAATCATTATATGAATGATTATGTACACATAGCATTACTGCTAAGAATGAAAATACAATGAAAAAATAAAATGAAAATAAAAACATAAGAAGTAAGCAATGAATACAATTAAAAAGTGTCGAATTCAACCCTCTTATTGTCGCGCTGTGATTGTCCTCCAAAAGATTACATAAGGTAATCGAATTTACGCGTGTGTTGAAACTCTCACAACCAATGGCTTCTCTCTTCTTCCAAGCCCACTTCCATTAAGCTGGAAGATAAAAAAAAATTCTCAAATTTTCATCAATCGAAACTCATTCTGATTAATTTCTTTGATTTTTCTTTTGTGAAATGGATTCTACACCCAATAAATCAGGATCGTCGTCGACTATGCTGGCACCGGGTTTCCGATTCCATCCGACGGACGAGGAACTGGTGCGTTACTATTTGCGGCGAAAAGTCTGCGGGAAGTCTTTCCGTTTCGATGCTATATCTGATATCGATATTTACAAGGCCGAACCCTGGGATCTCCCTAGTAAGCCATGCCGTTCTAGAATCTTCTTTTTATTTTTGTTAAGAATTTTTTTATTGTTTTTGTAGTTAGAATTTGGAACTCTTTGGTTTATTAGAACCTAGGTTCTTTTCTTGAAATATTTGACTGTAATTTTCGTGTGGGTAGTGTAGGTTTATATTATTGTGGAGCTTGACATTTTTTTAAAAAGTTTTTTTATGTTTAGGGTGTATTCTGTAGGTATGGTAAACGAATTTGACTGATATGTTTCTCGGAATTAAATATATATGTGATTTCGGAATAAGGTTTGATTTATGAACTAACTACTAACTGGCCTTTGTTTTGCCTCCATTGGAAAGAATTTTTAAATGGTTTAATTTAATTTGTTAATAGAGAGGAATTAGTGTTGTATAAGTGGATAGCTTGCGGATTCATTATGGAATATGTGGTTGAATATGAAGTTTGATCAATTTATACATGATTTATAAAATGGAGGTTAATCATCGAATAATTTTAGGTTTTGTCTGATATTGGTCCAACTTAATGATGGATAGTAGTAACTCTATCTTGAAATTTGCAGGACTATAATTTCTCTCACCTTTTCTCCCGTACCAACATGAAATAGTTTATAATTTTTTGAGCACATGATTGGAAAATGAAAGCAAAATGATGTGTAAATTTCAGATTTAACTCTTA
Source organism: Fraxinus albicans (assembly GCA_903798335.1). Classification (NCBI taxonomy): domain Eukaryota; kingdom Viridiplantae; phylum Streptophyta; class Magnoliopsida; order Lamiales; family Oleaceae; genus Fraxinus; species Fraxinus albicans. Next base: position 17,467 of record CAIGRM010058281.1, read on the forward strand.
ATCATGTTTGTTTACCCTAACTTGATTCGTTTCCATTGAACCAAACACATGAAAATAAGAGTTCCTCCATTTCCTTCCCGTTTCCCACTAAAATGCACTATCCACATGGAGGCTTAGTGAATTTTCAAGTATCATGTCAAATGATTTCTTTTAGTTAACTTCATGTTTGTATCAAGATCACCCATCTCTCCATGCAAATACGTAGCATATATTTTACCTTCATCGATGCCTTCTACACCACTAACATAGCATTTGCATATCTTATCTTCTGATGTTTGAAAATTCTTATTTAATTGTATCATAAATATGGTTGGTATTAGGTATGTCAAGGCTAAGGACTAGAGATTTGGAGTGGTATTTTTTCAGCATTCTGGACAAGAAGTATGGGAATGGATCAAAGACCAACCGGGCAACTGAAAAAGGATATTGGAAGACGACAGGGAAGGACAGGGCTGTCTACCATAAATCAGAGATTGTTGGGATGAAGAAAACTCTTGTTTATCATAGCGGCCGGGCTCCAAAGGGTCTGAGGACTAACTGGGTTATGCATGAGTACAGGCTTGTTGATCTGGAGTTGGAGAGAGCTGGAATTGTTCAGGTGGGGACAAGTGATTATGTATCTCGATTCTTAATTATTCTCACGCTTTGACTTAAAGATGTATTTTCTGTTGACAGAAGTAGTATGCATTATTGAATGTTCAATAAACCTGAAGAAAACACATGATGGGTGTGGTCTGAAGGAAAAATTAAAGGAAATGTATGTGATAAGTGATTTTCTGAGGATTTGGATGTCGGAGTAAGTTTAAACCAACTGCAAATGAAAAAAAGGCAGAGTTTGAGTCGTTCTGAAATAAGATCGTAAAATATTAAACTTGGGAAGATATCACAATCTTATAGTCGTTATTACTATGCTACTAGCATAATAACGGAAAAACAAAAGCAAGGCGGAATTTAGCCTGTTTGAATTGAGAAGCATGGAACTTGAGATGAAATTGCCACTTTTATATTCATCATCATTATTATAGTACTTGGATTGTTATCATTTTTACTAGAATAACGAACATTAGTTTCTCATCATGGTACATTCGAAGAGAACTTAAACCTTCAAGGTTCATTTCTTTTTTGAAATTCTTGACTGATTTCTTTATTTAATTTTATAATCTCTGTATATTTTGGTGGAGAAGGATGCATTTGTACTGTGCCGAGTATTTCAAAAGAGTGGTTCTGGGCCGAAGAATGGCGAAAAGTATGGGGCACCATTTGTGGAGGAGGAGTGGGAGGACGATGAGGTGGAAATGGCTACCAAGGAAGAGGCTGCAGAGGAAGTGGATTTTGGCAATGATGTCTATTTGGACGGACATGACCTTGAGCAGGTTTGTACTTGTTTACCATTGTGGATTGTTTCCAAATAAGTTCCTTATTCCTCACACGTGAAAGAAAATCAATGGAACCATTTCAAGGGTTTGCCTATGTCAAGAATATATGGAATTTTTGGAGAATTTAGCAATTACAGTGAATGAATTAAAACAAGCAAGCATCCAAGTAAAATATGCCCAGTGATCCTCGAATTCGTTTTGCCCTAAAAGGTAGAGCCATTAATTTGGAGTTTTATGCTAATTTTTCTGATGTTAAGAAGTTGAAATAGTCAAGTATCCAAGTGAAATATGATAAAGGAGCTCCATATGCATTTCCTTGAAAAGGGGATCTGCAGAATTTGTACACTGATATTTTTATCAAGTTTGGATCTGAAAGACAGTGGAGATATAACGGACAATTGAATTGAGAAGAATAGCTGACAAGTTAAAGATTCTTGCACAAGCTTTGTTCATGAAACACAGTATTTTTGTATTGCAATTGTTGAATCCATATTAGCCAATGGTGGAAGTGTTTTTTTGTGCGTTCTTCGGTTATGCACTTGTGGTTTTGTTTCTTCGTCACCTTGCACAAAATCCATCCCTGTTGTTGGTAGAAATATATATGGGTTAAAGTTTGTATCATTTGGTTATGTAAATTGTATTGTCACCATCCCTCAAACTACAGCTAAAAAAAAAAATCAGTGAGGAATAGTGGAGACCAAAAACTGCACCTTTATTTTCTCTCGCCTATTAGTTCCCTCAATAAAGAAAGTCATTGAGCTAGAATAGATTTATTATTGAGTTTGTACTCCAGTTTAGGTCATTGTCTTTTAGTTATCCTAGAGCATTAATTGTAGTGACACATGGTCTTGTTCTGCAATTTTTTAGGAACTTAATTAAATTTATCATTTAGGCTGTATTTGACCAATCTCACCCCAGAGAAACCTCTGAGTCTACAATAAGCTTTATGATCTTTAAATGATAGAATGCTTCTTTTTGCCAGATTCTTCTTGGAACAGACATTACATCAGATGTTACTACCCTTCCATTGAATTTCTACTCTGTGGAAGATGGCAGCAATGGAAAGGAATCCACCGCAGTTGACTCCCAAAAGCTCTTGTTGGGTGTCCCCGAACATCAATGTGAGCCTGAGCAGTCTGATGATAAGAGGTTATGTGACATGCCTGATTCACATGATATCGATGGAAAACCACTCAAGCGTGAATACATTGGAGAATCAAGCAAGACTGGGAATTCTGAGGTAGATTACTTGCTGGACGAATCCTGGCTGGATACTTTTGATAACGTTCAGTCTGGGGATGGAGGATTTATTGAAACTAATGATCTCTCTAATTATGTTGGAGATGATACCTCTACTTTTGACATGCTCGAGGAGTACCTTACATTCTTTGATGCTGAAGATGGCAATTTCGCTTATGATCCTTCAAAGATGGTGGGAAGTGAGGACCTTGTTTCTGATGAAGCATTCCTTGTTCAGAAGGTGATTCTACACTTGGAATTTATTTTTTCAATGTTCACTTTGCTATATTGGTACGGAGTTTTAACTTGCCCATATGTGCCAGAACATAAATGAACCAACTCAGCAAGATACTACATCTAGCAGACAAATCCTTGACAGTAACAATGACTATGATGCTGAACCATCCTCTAAGAATCAATCTGCGAAATTTGAATCAGGTAAGAAAGATCATTCTAATTAGAAGTAGCAGTCTTGCACCTGGAATTTCATCAAAGTTTGTCTCTCCTGCCGTGCTAGTCGATAATTTTATGAATTACTTTCTTTTTTATTCAATTTGGGTATACTTTATAATTGTGCAGATTTTCAGCATCCACTCAAGAAGCAGGCAAGTCGCATGTTGGGCAGCATCTCTGCTCCTCCAGCATTCGCTTCAGAGATTTATCCAAAAGATGCTGCTCTTCGTTTCAATTCTGTATATCAGCCTTCCAGTTCGGCACATATTACTGCTGGCATGATTCAATTACAAAATTTAACCATGGGTGGAAATCGGGCAGACAATTCATTTGGCAAACATGGGAACTTTAACATTGTTCTTTCTTTTGGTCTGTCACAAGGTTCTGATGGTTCTGCGAGCTTGGAATCGAGTGTTTTACTTCCTGGAAAGACCATTTCAGCAATTTCTAGGGGCTGGTTCTACTTTATTTTCCTCTGGGTCCTAATTTTCTCCATGAGCTTCAAAATTGGGTCCTATATATGTGCGAGGTAAAGTGTTACAAGTAGGAAATATGTCAAAGATCCATAAACCGTAAAGTGGGTGAAAACTTGGAGGTAGACTTGGTAGATATTCTCCTCAAATTGATACCAAGCTACATAAATGCATGATTATTTATTCTGTATCTTATATTGCTATAGAAGCTACTAAAATTATTAGGATTTGATTCTTGTACAAGTGTGTTGAATGCTTTCCTTCTGTAGGTTGACACTGTTTTGTTCTCCAATGTCAGACTAAGCTTCTATTCCAGAAGCATACCGATTTTCATAATCTGTATTTCCACTTTAAAAATTGGTTACATCTTTGACTGGATTTTGGTTTGCTGCTAAATTTTTAAGGAAGCATATATATTGATTCTTTTGTTCTTGTAGTAGATAAACTTGATCTCAATGCGAGTCCAATGTGATTTGTTTCGTCAAAGGCTGATATAATTGGTATTTCTAGGGAATGCCTCGCACACTTACCGTGAACCACTACAAATTGTGCGTTTGCTTTGTTCGTTTTTCTAGTTATTTTTCTGTTTATAATTGCTTTCAAAATAGCGATTTGGACTTAATTTACAATAGCGTGAAGTTGTATTGGAATGTTGGGATGAACTAGAAAAGTTTTGATAAATTATTGGGGTACTGCTTACTCTTCTATATAATCAAAAGATTCATTTCCATCGAGTGAAGCCAGGAGCTCTTTGTGGTACCTTGAAGACGCCTTGTCTGGTGGCTTCACATTTCTCCTGGGAGCATTGTATCGCCAGGAAGATCACATACAGCAATACCCTACGAATAAGAGAGCCATTAATATGGCTTCTACAATGTCAACAGCAGAATGCTAGTACTGGAAAATTTAATTCTTACCTCGCCTGTAAGATGGGCTACACATCTCTTCTCAGCCAGCAGTTCGGCTTCTGTCTGCAAAATAATCCATGCAAGATTATCAAAGTTCAAATTTACCTAAAAGGGCATGGCACGGGGCTGTTTAAAAGTATTGCATAAGATCCATGCTTTGAATTACAGCATATATGCCTAAATTCATTTTGATATTTCGAGGCAATGACTTGCCATCTATCCTTCTTTGAATAAAAATTTAGACTCCTGCTGCATGTTTGGTTAAGCTTAAAAAGATAATAAATTTATTTCTTGCAACAGTTGCAAGGATTTAATGTCAAAAAAGTTAAATTAAATTTTATCTGAAAATAAAAGGAAATTATGAAACATACGAAAAGGTAGGACAACTTAGTTGGCTGGACATGTCTTGTGTATAAAGAAGTTCATGAGAGAGTGAGAGTGATGTGATCTTAGTAGAATATGTCAAAAGTGGAAGAGTCGGACATAAATTAACAAGGTAGGTTACAGTTGTAAATTATCTAGTTGTGTCGATATTTCAGTGGATCTAGCAGTAATAAGAATTTGAAATAAGATTTAGTATATATTTCACATAGAGTATTAGACTATAATCAAGAATAAAGATTAAAAGGCTGGTATATAATACCCAATATCAAATGATAAGACGTACCTTTTTAATTCGGCTGCGAAGGAAGTCGTCGATAATTATGTCCTTGACAAGTTCATAATCACCATCTCCCTAAGAATGTAGTTATTAAAAGTTAGATGAAATCTTAGACGAAAGCTTGAGCAGAGAAATGATACTAGAAAGGAATTCTTTTGGAGATGCTTACTTTTGACCTGCATGGCATACTGAAAACAATATCCTCTGCTATTCCATAAGGATTTCCGGAAGTGTATACCTTAAATTTTATTTGAAATTAAGAAAATAAAGATATTAACAAACATCAACAGCCATTCTATTCTGCATGGAGAATCGCGAGCGCTAAATGCTAAAAAGATGTTCGAATGCAATAGTACTGGCAAAAAAATTCTTGAAAAAAAAAAAGTTCCAATATTAATTGAGAACTTTCATACTGATATGTAAAATTGAACATTGCATTCAAGTTTACGAACTTACTCCAGAAGAAAACCAATCTCCCTCAGGAGTAGGAGTTACAAGAGACCTTATTGCATCCAGAATTGACACTGCAGTTGATGCAGCAGAAGATCGTCCCCATTTCTTAATAAGAACACCACCTCTCTGAAAATCAAATTTGAATATAATCAACTATCGCCTTCAGCATATTTTAAATAAAAAGCTGAAACAAGAAACTTTAGTTTGAGATCTCACCTTCTGAACCATTTCTGTGAACTCTTCTTCTAACCATTTAGTATCTTTGATAACCTCTTTGACGGGTGCGCCGTTAATTTTAGCATTTAAGAAGTCTGGAACCTGTTAATATAAGCCACGAATAGTTTAACGAGACTTTAGGGTGTGTTGGAACACCTCATCTAAAAAGCTTAAAAGCTGAAGTTGTTAGAGAAGGAAAGTTAATTATTTATTTAAATTATGTCTTTGACATGCCCCTTCATGTGCACGTCAGATTCATTTTTTATATAAAAAACATGACACGTGTACAATTTTCATAAATGGATAGTGCTACATTGATATTTAAATTATGTTTTCAAAAAGATGTTCTACGATGGAGTTCGAAGAATTACCTGAGTGGTCGAGTGGTTCCCCCAAATTGTTACATTGGATACTTTATCATAGAAAACTCCTGCTCTTAGAGCCAGCTGCACAAACCATAAAACATGAGTAGAAGTTCAATCGTTGCCTTGATCGAGACGGAAGGTAAATAAGAATACGAATTATCTCAACACGGTTGGCTGACCTGACATTTTGCTCTATTTTCATCTAATCTAGTCAAAGCGTGGAAATTTTTTGCAGGAATATCTGGAGCATTTTTCAAACAGATCAATGCACTTCAAAGGAGAGAAAATAAATTAGTAAGGCATCAGTGGAAGTAAAAAAAAACTTGGTATCAAGCAAAAGAGTAATATTGCATTACTTTGTATTGCATGGATTCCCCACCACTATAACTTTGACATTCCGGGACGCAACAGCATTGAGAGCTTTTCCCTGTATCAAAGTATAACTATTTGTTTACATTTATGAGGATTCTTAAACATGAAAATGCCCAACTTATGTTGATTTTTTAAGAATAAGAAGACACCTGCTCTGCAAAAATTTGCCCATTTATGTCTAGTAAACCAGCCCGTTCCATTCCAGGGCCACGAGGTTTCGCTCCAATCAGAAGTGCCCAATCTGCATCTTGGAACACTTCATAAGCATCGATGCTGATACTCACTTCCCTCAACAAAGGAAACAAGGAATCCTCAAGTTCCATTGCAACCCCTGAAATATTTTGGTACAATATTAATTAGCAAATAAATACAGTAATTTCAATCTTGAAAAAACTTAAAATTTCATGTCTAGCAGAAGTGCAGTCAGCTTCCAGCATTCATGTATAACATTGCAGGTGGAAAATTTTATAAGATCGTATGAAGTTTGAAGAAATTGGTATCAACTTAAGATTATAATATATATCTCCCTCTAATCAATTTACACGACAATTGTCTTGAAAAATGGGCATACTTCAACTATGTAAAAAACTACCTGTATTTGTTGCTCGATGGTTTATATTCGCAATCATTTTGGATTTTGGAAGGGACAGTGACGGTATCTACTTAATTTACCTTCGAGAGCTTGGAATGATCGCTCTGATCCCAATAGTTTTAACGCAATAGGTTGATCTTGCCCAAACACCTCACCAGAAGCTAACTGTGATAATAGAACAAGTTCTAATCATTAAGTAAACGTCGCAGAAAAATACGGAGTTTTGTGTCATAATGATGTCTCATTACTGTGTTAATCATCAGAATGACTCACTTATTCATGGATAGTAGGTAATTTTTCTTTAGATACAAGAAGGCTTCATGTATTATCATTCCATTATATCATAAGCAGCAAGACAGACGCTGCAGGATAAAAGCATCTATATGTTGAATTTGGCAATTTCATGGATATAAGTGCATGTTTGTCTATTATGTAATTTCACTTTTTAAGTAAATAATTATTTTTTATTGATCATAGTTGGAAATTATTAAGTTACTTATTTTAAAAGTAACTTTAACCTTACTATCAAAACAAGTAACGCTGTTTACTTTTAAGTAAGAAAAAAGTTGCATATTCAAAAATGTTTGGAAACAATTTTGACTCACTTTTAAGCTTAGCCAAACATTATGCTTAATGTAAGAAGAACAAATATAGATGCTAACATTGTTAGGATGATCCAACTCAACAAAGAATTAAAGAAAAACATTTTTTTACCTTGAAAAGGAGATGATTGGAAATCATTCCGGCTGCACCAGAGACAGCAATATTAATCAGTTTCTTCCAAGACTTTGTCTCCTCTTCCTGTGTATACGTTAAAGCAGAAAAAATTGCATTAACACATTAATTAAAAGGCACGGTTGCCCCTTCCAAAATTTAATGGGCACAAGTTCATTCTTTCTCGGCTTCTTTCTCCCTTTTAGTATATAAAATATCACTTAACATTGAACAGATGCTACATGTAACTGTCATTTTCAGAAATTTTTGGGATTAATATCCTAATATAATCTATACTATGGACTACGCAGTGAAAGATTAATAATTCCAAGGCAGAGATATTCTACCTGCTTATCCAGTTCTGCTATTGTTACAAACACAATATGAATACAAATTTTTCGTGTATAGTATGAATAAAAGTTCTCAACATCAAGTTAGAATAAGATTTGGATATTAAACATAAGTCACGTGCATCTAAGAATAACTTGCAGCTACAATTCGAGCACGAGCTGTAAAAGTCCTATATGGCACAAATGGCTAATACTTCATAAACTTTGATTAAAAGAAAAAAATTCTCATACCCCAAAGTTCTCAAGAGTGTAGCTATAATAGTTGCCAAAAAACCAAGACTAAGAAATATTTGCAAATAGTCAGGCATAATAATTAATATGAAATGAATTCTCAAAAGATTTTGGGCCCCTTGATGTATAATTTTGTTGCAAAAGGTACTTTACAAAAGGGTTCTTTCGAAAATGACCTTGAGAAAAGACTTTATTTTAAGAATTTTAGTGTTTGGCAAATGCAAGTTTCAAGAAATACTTTGCAGCAAGATTATAGTCTCTGCTACCAGATTTCTTCATATGCTCTGTTGTCCCTCCAAACCGTAATTTACTTTCCTAGACTTGCCCCTAATCATCCATCGAGAAACAGCATTTGGAAGAGACGATAGGAGCTTCAACATAGATTAATGCAATGCAACATGTTGACCCCAAAAAATGAATCAACAGATGTCGGTCCCACTCACGCCAAGTCAAGTACGATTCCGACGCGTTCCTACCGAAATGATGTCGGTAGCACGAAGAAGATGGACGCGGGAGGTACTTGG